>CM070092.1:5306423-5381423 GCA_036178185.1 Liparis tanakae
TAAGAAAATGTCTCTTATATTACGACATGAATCCATTTAATTTGAAACCTTCAAAATAAAAGCATGGGACATTTTTCTTCAACTTCTTTAAAAAAAAGGGGGTCACATGTCTTTCAAGTCGTCAAGGGCCACATAAAATGATGCAGCTGGCCGAATTTGGCCCACGGGCCTGGTGTTTGACACCTGTGATCTATGGGGTTCGATGAGTTTGTACCTATTCTCAAGTGGCCATTTTAGGAATTGCAGCCTTTGGCACTTATAGCCTTTTGGCTTAATTAACCTATGGGATCAAAAGTATGTTATTGGATCCGATAGACGCTTAATAACTAAGTCAAGATAAGCTCATATCGCTGTTTGACATAACGTCATTCTTCACCAAATACAAGTACTGTACCTCTGAGCTATATCTTTCACTAAATCCCACACATTTAGTATATTCCATGTGATCTTCTTTTGTAACGTATGTAATATTTTGACTCTGAGCCTCCTCTGAAAACTGCTTGGAGCCTCTCTGGGGAGGCGCTTTGAAAGCCTCTGCTTAAGGACATAGGAATACATATTTCAGAATTTCCCCCACCACATTTTCATTCCAGGCAGAGTAGAGAAGCTATTTAATCTTTTAGGTCTTAAATAATTTCTCTTTAATCGAAATTGAATATGAAAAACTACAATAATCAAGGATTTTGGGCGTATATTCTTTTATTTATTTAAGTTAGAGTCCTGGGACAGACATGTAGGAAAATGTAATTGTTTATTAGTATATTTTTTACATATGTGTTACATAGTTGTTGTGATTACCGTGAACTAAGCTGGTTGGTGTCGTATTGCAGAAGGCAAATGCAATAACTCTTGTGTGTGTCAGTTTAAAAAAATAATCTGTTCCTCTTTTGGGTATTTTCTGAGTGAAGAGCAGTAAAAACAGAACGTGATTAGCCTAATTTAGGACTGGATCATCTTGAATATGAATATAAGGGGATTTCAGTTATCATTTTACTCTTAAATGTTGCATGAGGTGACATTAGTGAAAAGGTTTTGTAGGAAACTAGTGCCTGCATTCATAGTGCATTTATTAAGTGGAAAATATCTGATGTTTTTAATGACCTTTCTTTTAACAACAATTAGAGGGCCTAATGGGCTCAATGACTTCAGGAAAGATTACATTAATACATTATCATATACTTATCTTCTTTTATGTTGCTTTATAAATGTTATAAACCAACGACCTGTTCTCAATTCATTCTATTTTTTTTGTATCTGTTTTTATTCTGATGTATTATCCATCTTTGGTA
Organism: Liparis tanakae; assembly: GCA_036178185.1. Classification (NCBI taxonomy): domain Eukaryota; kingdom Metazoa; phylum Chordata; class Actinopteri; order Perciformes; family Liparidae; genus Liparis; species Liparis tanakae. The sequence continues at coordinate 5,307,713 of CM070092.1, forward strand.
ACTTTGACTCAAAAGTCCTCTTCCTCACCTCTGACGATTGGCCGAACAATTCAAAATAAAGTTGTGATTACTCTGGAAGTAAAAAACAAACAGACTGCCTTCCCTCCTCCCCACATGACCTCTACGATTCTACTGTGTTGCACTCATGATATTGTTTGTGTCTCGGTTTAGAGTTTCACGAGACGCTGGCCCTGGCTGAGAAAAACCGGCGTGAACATCGTAGGAAATCTGGTGAGAAGTCTCCCAACATCCCTCACATACTTCCTCGTGGATAGCGCTGCGTCTAACGGTTGCAGACGCTTCTGTGCAGCGACACAGCCGAAGATTAAAGAGTTGCATCCCGAAAGAGAGGAAGCCTCCCGTGCTACTGAACTCTGTGTTGTTATCCCCGAGCTCTCGGATGTGATAAGGGGCAGCCGTACAACTCCTTTGTGTCGGGAGGCCGATGCCCCAATAACACTTGTGCAAACGGACTGCCTTCCAAAGTAGAGTCCACATTGCACATTTGATCTATTACGTGCAGAAAAGCATGATGCAAAGCAGATATTAAAGTGGGGCGAGTTTTATTAACTGCATGCTGTTATGTATTATCACACCACTCTGATTTCAGGCAGCTGACACTGTCAGTAATTGCCATAATTTGCCATATAATGATGCATTTGTGCTCTGAATACATTATTGTCTGTTGTTAGTGTGATAACCATGTGTTCCGTTCTCTCTGTTCCCAAGGACCGTACTTCCAGGAGTGTTTGTCCTGGCGTGTAAATGAGGATTGTGAACTGATTATAAAGTGCAAGGTACTTTATTTATTTTTTACAAAATAGATTTGCTCATGATAACATTATTAACAGCCCAGACATGTTTCAATCTTTCATTATTACTTATTTCCGGCAATGTTCTACTTTTAATATCGCTTGTCAAAAGAGTATTTGGACATTTTGGGTGACTTCTGTGGTCCTTTGTGCATCATGTCAATCTTCTCATTTACTTCCTGCAAGACGGAAAATAAGTGCATTCCTCAAAATGACAAACTTGTACAGTGTTGCATTCATTTCAAAGATGACATAATCATGATTACAAATCCCTTTTTGTGGACTTTTTTTTTTAACTTCTCCACACACAGGTGACAAATACAAACAAGGACACGTCACTCAAGTGGTTTAAAGAAGGCGCGGCGCTGACCCGAGTTGTGTACGACCCGGCATCAGGGGTCAGCACTCTCACCATCCCACAGGTATCCAAAGAGACTGCTCTATTTTCAGACTCCTAGATGTGTGTGTGTGTGGGGGGGGGGGTTAAGGCCTCCGGGAAATGTAAACCAGCGTTTAGAAATGTGCATCTGTGTAGTGAGACAAAACAAGAGCAGCATTATAGGATTTCTCTTATTATATTTTGCGAAAAAGTGTATTTTGAGGTTAAATAAAAGATTAATTAAAGTGTTCGGTTGTTCTCCAGAGTCATCAATATTTGATCACAGGAGCGATAAATAATGCGCTGGATGTTTTTTTTTCTCTCCTCAGGTTACCAAGAAAGAGGCCGGCTCGTTCAGAGCGGTGGTGTCGGACCGGAGAGGAGAGGACGTCAGCGCGTTGGAGCTGCTGGATGACGGTGAGACGGCGTGGCGTTGTCACCGGCGACCAGATGTTCACAAACAGCTGTCCCCGCTTGTTCCTGTGTGCATTTCAACTTTCCATCTCATCATGAAAGTGCGGTGATTAATATCTGTTTTTCCATCTCCTCGTGTCCTCAGTATTCAGCCGTCTCATCTCCCACTAATCTGGCGTTCAGTATTCATCGAGCTCCAGAAGCGACATGAAAGACATTGTTCTTTTTATTTACAGAGTATGACAAGCTTCTCCAGCAGCTGAGTAAACAGTGCGGTGAGTTATTTATTCATGAGTGGAAGCGCTATACCTTTGTGGAATGCGATAATAAAATGTACAGCACACTTGTTGTGTTCGGGATGAGGATGATGTATCTGAATGTTGAGTGTATGGTCGTGTGTGTGTGTGTGTGTGTGTGTGTGTGCGTCGTTTCTAAATACGAACGCGTTGAAATGTATGCAAACTGTGGCATTTAATAACCGGGAGCTCCGCCGTCTGTCTGCCAAACCTCCTGCAGCCTTGTCTGCCAGCCCTCTGCAGATCCAGAGCACCGCTGAGGGCTTCAGGCTCTACTGCTCCCTCAAATACTACATCAGCCACCTGAAGGCCAGCTGGCTCTTCAAGTGAGTCCACACGCAGAGCCCCTCTCTGACCTCTCACCCTGTGTGTCTCCTCCCAGCCGATACCAATGAAGAAGTAGAGCAGACATACATGAAGTTCCTTCAGACGCCTGAATAGAAATGTTGAAAATCATAGCGAAAGGCTTGACTGCTGCACACACACACACACACACACACACACACACACACACACACACACACACACACACACACACACAACCCATTAATGTTCAAAGGTCTTTTAATGTGCAATGCTGTGACATTTATCTTGATGGTGGCAGCGTCTAGGGCTCATTTACTAAAGTTCAGCCTCTAAAATGCGAATCAAAGTTCAGCTACAGACGGCTTAAAGAGTTTAGGATGTAGATGTGAAAGTAGAGGCGGATCTTCACACGTGGCACATTCCACACAGCTGGAACACCTTGTTCCTCCGTCTTATCATGTGTTATAACTGATCAATTAGAATATCTCTGTGAGGCTAGGCCCAATGTTTTTAAACACACCAAATATATCAGTTTGAGTTTTACATTGATGAATAAAAAGATTAACAATCTATGAAATAATCAAGAAAGAGAGGAAGCTGTTCCACTGGACCATCGTCAAGCTGTGTTTCTCAGCTGGGCTGTCATTTCATCTAATTTATAGATTTGTTAATATTAAATTTGATACATTTTTAATTATTTAAAAGGCGGACTGAAACAGGATTATGACAGGGCCCGGGGTAAAATCGGTTTCCATAGTAAGGCTTCTCGCACCACCTGCTGGGGTCTTTAGGGATTGCCTTTACAAAAGAAAAACAACTGAAGAAAATCTGACTAGCCTTAATCTGACTGATATGTTGTTTTAGTCTTCAATAAAATGAGTTTTGTACATGACTCCAGTCTGACTAAAAACATGTAAATAACTGTTTTTGTTTCCGCTCTTTCTGAGTTTATAACCTTTCATCCTTTCTTACTTTCCTCTGACGTTTGATAAGATGACGTCCATGTCATGTTTTGATAGGAGTCTGTAAGTCTCGATGTAAAGCAAACGTACAGAGGAATGTGTTCGCTTGCTATCGTGCAGGGAGAAGAAGATCGGCCCGGAGGCCAGGACGAAGCCTGGCAGCAGTATGGAGAAAGTCTGGATTGATATCTGTAACCCAACAGAGAAGGATAAAGGCAAATACACGTTGGAGATGTTCGACGGCCAAGAGACACACGAGCGGCATCTGGACCTGTCTGGACAAGGTGGGACAAGTTTGCTCTAAAGAATCTAAAAGACAACGCTAGATCAAAAGAATTTATTTTTTTATTTTTTAGAGCAGATCAGATAAATAAAAATCTTGATTATTTTCATTTCCTACAGCGTTTGCCGATGCCTTGCTGGAGCACCAGAGGTTGAAGTAAGTGCGGCACGACATGATGCTACACGTTGAGCAGGGAACAGAATACCGTTAACCGACGCTGGACGATGTCATATTGATTTGACTCTTTTTGTGTTTCGTCCCTCAGGCAAGCGGCCATTGCCGAGAAAAGTGAGTCACAGGCTACGTGTGCATCCCGGAGATGTGTTTTGCCCACAACAAAGGTTAAAAGAGTCCACAGTGCATGTCAGCAGGGACATACTGACGCTGGTTTTGTTTCAGATCGGGCCAAAGTGACCAAGGGCCTCCCGGATGTGGTCGCCATCATGGAAGGCAAGGTAGGACATGGTCAGGGATCAGTGCTACTTCGAGACCAGTGCATGCTCTGTGGTATATATATATATATATATATATATATATATATATATATACACATACATACATACATATATATATATATATATATATATATATATATATGTATGTATGTATGTATGTATGCATGCATGTATGTGTATATATATATATATATATATGTGTGTATGTATATATATATATATATATATCTATGTATATGTGTGTATATATACACATGTATGGACATTATGTATATGGATGGATGTGTGTATGTATGTATATATATATGTATATGTGTATATATATGTATATGTATATATATATATATATATATATATATATATATATATATATATATATATATATATATAGATATATAGATACATACACACATCCATTCATATATATACAGTCCACAACTCCACACATGTATGTATATATATGTAGACTGTATATATCTGTTTCTGTTGTTTTATATTATTTATATTGTCCAGCATTGTATTGTATTTATTCTCATACTGCCTTGCACTTTACTACTGCTTCTCTTTTGCACTCTGGTCAGATGCTCAATACTTTTCGTTGTCTCAGTACTTGTACTCTGCAATGACAATAAATTGAACCTGAGGTGGTGGTGTTACCGTCATCATGCTGTGTGGTTGGAGGCCTGACGCCATCGTTGTTGCACGTCGTATTTCCTCCTCTCTCCAGTCTTTGTGCCTGACGTGCTTCATCGACGGCGAACCGGCCCCGGAGATCACGTGGCTCCGCAACGACAAGGAGGTCGCTAACCAGAACCAGTTTGTCATCACCAAGGAGCCCACGGTCAGCACCATCACCATCAACAACGTCAACGTGGCAAATTCCGGAAAGTACAGCATCTTTGTGCGCAACAAGTACGGCTCTGAAACGGTGGATGTGACCGTGAGCGTCTACAAGCACGGGCAGAAGCCTCCGTCACACGCGGTGGAGATGGGGTTTTAATGCCTGGGGTGGAGGTTTTGTTTTTTTCTGAATTGAGAGAAAGAAGAAATTGAAGGTGGACGGGTCGATAGATGTTGAGATGGAATGATGCTGGTTTGTTGTTGTGTTCTTGGGACATGTTATTGAGCTCGAGGAAGGATTAATCAATTATGTAATATCCTATATAGTCTGCCAACAGTCTCTATAGCATTTAAATTCTAAACAGTGTATGCCATAAATACAATGTCAGGCTTCTCCTGTGAAGAATAGCAAAGTTGTTTTCATCAAAAGTATTTAGCCGACTTATATAAAAAGAGGAATTTGCTTCAATTCCCTTAAATAACTAGTTGTATTTATAAGCAGTAAAATGCACAAATAATTAAATTAAATATAATCAATTACAGAAACACTCAGAGGATGTGTTGCTACAGACTTACTTGTTCTGGTGTGTCAAACTTATATATTCTAAGCAACTGGATGTCGGCTCACATTAGCCTAAATGAGCGAACACTGGCTTGCTGATAGAGAGTTGGCCGACTTTGACTCCTCTCTACTTTTGCTCCTGTCACATTACATTTAATTATTTATCCATTATTATGCAAGTGTCTTGTTTTAAGGGTTCACTAAGAATCTGTTTGTATCTGTGTGTTGTGAATAAAGCAATTTCAAGTGATTCTCTTTTATTTTATTTGTTTGTTTATTTCTTTAGAGCACTAACTAACATTTCCTTTATGGATTATTAACCAGTAAACTACCTGATTTTTGTATTAAGTATTACAGAAAATATGTTCTGCAGCTTTCTGTGTGCTTTTGCAAGCGGAGATCCAGTTTTGTTAAAAGCAAACAGTCCGTAGTGTCAATAACCTGCTGGTCCTCAGTCAGGAGACTCGCGTTAGAGGTCAAACGACACATCGAGGAAAAGTTGCAGAAGTGCATCTATTAATGTTCAACATACGAGTCCTGAAATATCCCATCCTCAAAATTCATTCGAGGGGGGGAGGGCTTTGTAAACCAAAGTAAATGTTCTGAAAGACAAAGCAAAAGCAAAAAGTCCGTCCATATTTCTTATCAGTGAGACTTGATCACACGTGACAAAAATGAACATCTAAATTCCTCTTTGGTGTTTGTCCCAAGAGGAGTACGTGAACTCCAGGTTGTTCAAACAGCAGTGAGGGGTTTGTTACTCATTAGACACTTGCCTTCCAGTATAAGAAGGTGCAGCCCCACAGTCACATCCTCCACCTTGTGTCGAGCGTCACACAGCTGTCTCAGCCTCCAGCCTGCAGGAGAACCCACATCTTCTCGAGAACATGGACTTCAACGGAACATGGCAGGTGTACGCCCAGGAGAACTACGAGGCGTTCCTCAAGGCCATGGGTGAGAAAACAAACCAGTTTCAGAAACTAAAAACATCTAATATCTTTGGAAGCTGAAGAGTGTCAAGTGCACTGTGCAGGAATTAACATACGCACGTACGCTTTGCTTGCCAGAACTCCCAGAGCACGTCATCAAGATGGCCAAGGACATCAAGCCCATCACTGAGATCCAGCAGAAAGGTAACGACTTTGTCGTCACCTCCAAGACACCTGGACAGACTGTGACCAACTCCTTTACCATCGGGAAGGAGGCTGATATCACCACCATGGACGGCAAGAAGCTCAAGGTTTGTACTTTATGAGTTTAACGCTCATTTTTATGTCACACCACTGTTTCTTTCTGTAAATGATATGAACCGTCTCCTCATCTTACCTGCAGTGCATTGTCAATCTGGAGGGTGGCAAACTGGTCTGCAACACTGGCAAGTTCTGCCACATCCAAGAGCTCCAGGGAGGAGAGATGGTAGAGGTGCGTATCTTACAAAAAAATCCCTCATTCTGTTCCACCACGCTGTCTCGTGAGATAACGTGTAATGTCATGCATCTCCTGGCCACACTTTAAATGTGTTTACTTTTCCTGTGTCCCCTTTCAGACCTTGACCATGGCCTCAACAACACTCATCAGGAGGAGCAAAAAGATGTAAATGTGTCAGTGAAGAAACCAATTTATATTTAAATAAAAAAACTTCCTTCTTAAGTGTGTTTTTTGCAGCATATTTGTTGAGCAAATTACTCTTTGTTGCCTACTTTCAAAATCCTTATTGAGGAAATATATATCATTAAGAAAACAATGGAACAATCAGAAATTAATTATATCATAATTGGAAAAGGTAGGTTAAGTCAAGTGTGTGTGTGTGCGTGTGTGCGTGTGTGTGTGTGTGTGTGTGCGTGTGCGTGTGTGTGTGTATGTCTGTAGCGTTATGTGCCGCCGTGGCTGTACAAAGGTGCGCATGCGCACTCGAAGGGAACTCTTCGCCCACGCAGTCGCCGTCGAGTGAAAAGCATCAGGGCTCGTGGAAAAGAAATTGCGCTATTAAACAAATTCCCGTGCACATAATAATTGCAAACGGGTCGTTAAAAAAATGGCGAGGTACCTGAGGCCGCCGAACACGTCTCTCTTCGTTAGAAACATCGCCGACGACTCCAGGTATGTTCTCGTGTTAACCCCTTCGAGCTAACATGATGCTAGGTAGGTTAGCAAACATAGCCAAAATGGCCAAATGGCGTCGACGGAAAGAGCGAGCCCAAATTAGGGACGGACAACCAAGAAGGTGTGGCGGTCTTGTTTTAACCGTGTTTTTTTTGCTCTACATAAGTATTTAAATTATTTAATGTAATGAGGTTCGCTCGCACGAGGCCGAGCGCGTGCGCGGCGTCGCAGCTAACGTCGCTCACTGCCCCGAACGAGCGAGTCGCTTTTGACAATGTTGTGGCTATAAATGAGTAGCTAGTAGCTAATGTAGCGCGACCAGGATGCCAGTCGGTGGTGTTTCGTGTGCAATACGTCACGTAACGTGCGCGTTGTAGAACGCGTTATTGCCACTATTTTTTTTATTATTATTATTATTTGGCCACCAGCGTCAAACCCTCTCTCCAAACGTACGGGGCAGCGAGACTTTATTTATTTATTAAGTAATGTTCGCTGAAAATAGACCTGCAGACACGAATAACACGTGGAGCTCACGTTACAGTTCAGTGTAAATGTGGGGAACGAAATTAAGAGAAAGCGAAATACTTCGTTAAACCCTTTTTTTTGTTATCCCAGATTTCTCCGGGACATGTTTTGTTTGCTGTAGTAAATTAAACGAAAATTATACAATGTTCTCTCTCTCTATATATACTCACCAACTCTAAAAAGGTATCTAGCCATGCAGATAGTTTGATCATTTATTCCCTTTTTGGTTTTGAGGTATTTGTAAGTAATGTGCTACTAACATACATTTATTGCTAATTATAGAATATAGTAGGCAGAAAATACTGGCCTCCTTTCATATGTATTTTTGTTAAATTATCATTAATTTGAAATGTGACTATAATAAATATACACACATTTCCCCTTGGGGATTAATAAAGTATATTTCTATTTCTTCTTCTAAATGTTTACCACCTTTTTTGTTAAATGAACATTAATGCAATGTCTATCTTTTTATGGCAGCTGTGGATGTTTAACTTTGACTGACTGTTTTTATTTTTGTATACAGAATTTCCCTTTGACGTGGGAGAGTAATTTGATTGTAAATTGTCTGTAAATAATGTTTGTCATGGGCGGTGCTGGCACCAGCTCCTGTGTAGATCTTGCACACTGAGCTCCAGCCAAGTTCACATGACAGCCAGCAGAATAAATGTGCTTATTTCATGACACTTTAGGCCAGAGGATATTCGACGTGAGTTTGGTCGTTATGGGCCTATTGTAGACGTCTACATTCCACTTGACTTCTATACACGCCGGGGAAGAGGATTTGCTTACATTCAATATCCTTTATTCTTTTATTTTGGAAATGGTGTTTTCACAGGGATTGTAAAGCATTTATATTTGACAATGTATGTGTTTTTAGTTTTTTTTTATGTAATTGAATTTTCTGAGAATTATTTGTTTCTAATAATTTATTTAACTTATTCCTAACCAATATTTCTTCTGTTGTTGCCTTAGAATGGTAAAGATACAGTTCTGGAGATCCCGCACCAAAGAAAGTTGAAAGGCGGTTGTAGAGTAGATTCAAGCACAAGAGACACCCAGGCGACAAGCAATAGTGGAATTTGGAAAATAAAGAGCAAAAGCATGAAGATACAAAGAGGAATAAAGAAAGCGCCCAGGCTTCCATTTGTCTACCAAAGGAAGGAAAAGCAAAGTGTTTATTGGGCAAAGACAAGCAGGAAACCTCAAGTTCTTCTGCCAAGACAATAAAGATCAAGCTGAAGGTTAAAGGTAACAAGCCAAATGTTTTGTATCCTACCGAATCTGATCACCATCAGTATGTCTTGTCTTCACAATTTGAGATCACAAATGGGGCCGATGATTCAGTTTTATGTTTGATTATCTAAGTCCAGAAGCTGTGTTTCATAGACTGGAGCTGTCAACCTGTGTTGCAGACTCCTTTTTATTTTCTTTTTTTTCTTAAATTGTGCATGTGTGCAGTCTTCTCTTTCCCAATTGTCCAACTATCAAAATGAAAAGCCTTAACAATCCAGCACGTTTGAAGATGTCCGGGATGCAGAGGACGCTCTTCACAACCTGGACCACAAATGGGTCTGTGGGCGTCAGATTGAGATCCAGTTTGCCCAGGGGGACAGAAAGAGTATGACATATTTAAATTTCTATCCCAAAAGCATACGTTCAACTTCTTTAACGCCTCATACTGCATTGTCTGAGAACTGAGTTTCGGCCTATTTCTTTTTCTTCCCCAAGCTCCGAACCAGATGAAGACCAAGGAGCGCGACTCCCCCCGCAGCTCCTCCCGCCACGACGACGACCGGGACGGCCGCCGAAGACGCTCCAGGAGCCGCAGCCACCAGCGCCGCCGGTCCCGGAGCCCCTCCCATGAGCGCCGGCCACGGCGATCTGAAAGCCCGAGAGAGTGAGTTCTGGCACCTTTTTGCTTTATTGCCAGCCTAACTTTAATCATTTACAATAGTTAATGTTTTTCACTTTATGACCCATTTGTCATAGCTGAATCAACACTCGATCTACAAAGTAGTCACAGAGAGACAGCCCTGTTCTACAATGTGTCGCAATTAGAGCGGGCTATAAAACCTCAATACTTTTCTGTTACTGTAGTGTCAAAAGTTGGCACTCAAATTCTGGAAATGTGACATAATAAACTGAAAGTCAGAAAATGTCATGCTATATTTAATCATTTAAAAGTGACATACTTATCCTGACTAATGTAGCTTATCTGGAGCTGATATAAACTGATGTTCTCATATCCTGGTCATAAGGTGGCGCGCCCAGTCATTTATGGATTCTGTTACACCCTGAAAACCGGTTTCTCTTTTGTTCTCTCCAGATCTCGATCCTACAGTCGACACAGGCGGAGCAGAAGCCATGAAAACGAAAGGTAGTGTAATTTCTCTTCTAGTTTGTTAAATAAGCCGAGACCATTGTTCTGCAACGTTACAATCCAGTGATGTTCATTCCTCCAGGTTCAGAGGGCCTCCTCGGGAGCAGCAGCACAGGCCTCCACGTCAACCGGTCTCGCGGAGCCACTCTGCCTCCCGCTCCCCTGCCCCCTCCAGGCCCATGCCCAAGGGCAAAAAGAGCCAGTCCAGGTCCCACACCCCGGCTGAAGAATACCAGCCCACTGCCAGTTCCCAGAAGCAGCCCGTGGGACGGTCGCCATCCCGCTCCTTCTCGAGATCCATGTCCCGCTCACGCTCTCGCTCCAGGTCCTGGGCTGGACGCAAGTCGGGAGGCCACTGACCCCCCCCCCCCCAGGCTCCGTTAATCTGTCTCCGTTCAGTTATAACTATTAGGCCGTTAGCATTCGTTTAGCTTCACATAATGGAGTATGTTGCTGAAGGGGGAGACGAGAGCTTGTATTTCTTTTAGTGAAAAGGGGTTTTGTTTCAGTGATAGGTGGTCAGTTTCTTTTTTTGGGACTCTTAATGACGGTTGCTGCAGGAGAAAACATGTTAGTTTGGCGTTGCCAATAATATTTTTGTACTTTTAATTTCCCTCATTTGTTTATTGTCTTTTTGGCTATTTGTGTATGAACTATACAAATAAAAGTCATTTTACTTCAAGCCCAGACTTCAGTATTTACCAACTATGCTGCCCAGCGTTTACAGCAGGCACATTTTAAACTGCAGTAGCTGTAATTCTATTGGCTGATGTATTGAATGCAGTTAGTTGCCATTGTCCAGTATGCTATGTGACAGTATGATTAACTGACATCATTTATGTACTTTAGTGAAACATTTGAATATTTCAAATGTGCCGTTAGTACTGTTCAAGTCTTACTTGGTATGCTTTGAAAATAAAGACATTTTAAAACTTAATATTCTGTGAATGTTGTGGAATAAAAACAAAGACACTTGAGCAGACAGAGGTAGGGGGGAGGGAAAGGGATTTATTTTCTTTTCCTTTTTTTTTTTAATGTAAGTGTTTCAGAGTGCATTAAACATTTTCTCTTTTTTACCAATTGATACAAATCTTTAACGGGGCATTTTCTTTCCATAGTCGGTGACTTTTCCAGGGGGACAAATTAACAGCCAATTCGTTACACATTTCAAATTTAGAATAAGGAGACCGCCATGCACAACTCAATAAGGGCAAGAACATTTGTTTTGTTTTACATGAACAACCAATAGTAACAACTTAAAACGGCATTAGGCCAAGTTCAATTGTCAGCTGGCGGAAGAACAGCGGACAATTAAAGATGGCTCTGAAAAACATTAGTCAAGTTGTGGCATTGCCACCAAATGAACATCAGTTTCAGCATGGATTTCAACTTAGGCACAAACAGGTCAACTCGAGATTTAAAAAAACATCACACTTACATAATGTAAGCACATTCAGAACTCGAATTGATACATAGGCAGGTCTCCTAGGATCCAATCGGTGTTTTGCAGTTTTACTTAATTCGCATTAAGCATCTTTCACCCTACACTGCATAATACAAAACAATAAAAAAACATGTGCAAGATCTCTGGAAAGATAACAGTGCAGGGGTGCTGAGAAATGCTATTTGCAGCTTTTTTTAACAAAAATATTCTTCAGTATTGAAGTCAAGACATTGAAGTCAAGACACGTCCTTAGCATGTCTTATACATTCAGTGTTATTACTAAAAATACTTTTGTCAGACAGGCCTCAAACTCGGCCTGCAAATGTACATATGCTACAAGTACTTTATACATTTCATTATTTACATGGCTCTAACACATTAACACGCTCTCGTACTTTGTTTCGTCATCTTTAGGCTGGCAATAAACAGCTCCAATTCTGCAAGGGGAAAGCAAAAGAATGTCTCAAGAGGAACGAGTCAAACAAAAAATAAAAATAGAGAATCCATAGGGAGATAGTCAATTACGCCTCCATTTCAATAGCATCCTGGCCTGTAACTTATTAAAAACGTGTCAGATTGCAGTGCAAGAGGGTAAACGCAGAGGCAGAAAGTGTCTGTCGATGATGGGATGGTCAACTACGGAAACCTATTTTGTAAACATAAACACCAGCCTCTCGCCTCACGCCGAGTCCTCGGGGCCACTCCTTCAGAAACCCTCCTCCGCTCCGCTTTACCTTGCCTACAAACGCCTGCAGTAAACCAGGGCCACGTCACATGACTCGGAAAGTGAAACCCACGACCAAGTCTGGCCCTCTTCCGCGAGTTTACGCTGCAGCGCTGTCCTGAAAAGGCAGAGCCCGAGGAGCAGTAACAGTGCTTATTGAGACAGATGAACAGTTAGAAGTGAGCGTCGCTCGTGTGCCACGCGGGCCCGTCTGGGTCGAGTGGCGGCGGCGACAATGCCGGCCACGTCGAGAATGTCCAAAAGAACCAACAGAAAATACAGCGAAAAGATTGCTTTGGTTACACAGCACTTCTTAAATCTTTCAACCACAACAATAAAAGGACTTGTACAAAATGATGCTATGATAGAGTGATCGGCCTCAGACGAGCTCAACTCCTATAGTGCATGTGCGCACAGCGCAATAAAAAAGGTACAGGAGTCAACAGTCCAAGGCCGGTGTGCCATGGTCTCTTATTACCCTTCAGTTTGAGGTTATACTTTTGAACTGCACTGTACAGCGCATTACCTCCAGTAAGAAAGCTTTTTTTCCCTGCAGAATTGCAGTTTTGAGTGTCCTTTCCATCGCAAACAAGGATCGTTAAACGTAAAAGAAAAGAGGGCCCTACTCCAAAAATTATATAATTGCTACAAATGCAAGTTTGCTTTAGCACCTGATGCTTTAGAAATTACCCCGGAGGATCATCATGAAACTTACGTCACTGAAAAAGCATGTCTGTCCACAGAAATGGACCGTAAAAGTGGTGGGAATTTACCTGACCGATACTATGACCGATGTTTGCGGGGGGGAACAGAACACTCAAATCTGCTTTGATAGCCAACATTAAAAGAACAAAACAAAGAGAGAAGGAGAAGGGATATCCAGTTTGTCATTAGTCACAGAAACTGACTCCCCTAAAAAGGCATGACCGACCAGCAAGGCTCCAAGGCTGTAATATCTAGAAACATAGGCTTACACATTTTGTGTTGAATTCACATTTCGCAGCAAAACAAATTGCTTGAAATGCCTCCGAACAGAGGTCAATGTTAAAAACAGCTAAAAGTATTACAGCACTGAGGTGTTCCTGGTGGGTGGGTGCCTTCAAGAGAGTCCCAGTTCGTACATGGGGGTTTTGGATGAGTATGGGTACCCCCTCTCAGGCCTGCACCTTGAGGAGACTCTTGAGCTGGAAGGCCATCATCTCCCGGTTGTCACAGGCGCCCATTGGGAAGGACACCCAGTGGCTGGGGGGCTTGGGCAACACGCTGGGCAAGGGCGGCTCGCTGAACTTGGGTCCTGCGTAGCTCGGGCTCCCCTGTGTGGCAAGGAGCGTGTTGAGGTGAGACACCACGCCCTCCCAGTTCTGATCATAGTTGGTGGCAAAGCGGACAGAAGGGTTCTTTTCTGCGGACGCGGCCTGCCGCGCCTCTGGAAACCGGTGGTAGGTGGCGACCTTGTCGCTCCGGCGGTGGTGAAGGCCGCCCGCTCCCCCTGCAGATGCCGGCGCTCCGTTCTGGTCACGGCTCCTCTGCTTGGCCCGGCCCAGCTGCTGGTTCTTCTTGGGCAACGGGCGCTCGGGGTGGGAAACTGGAATGTTGTATCTCTCTCCACCTCCCATACTGCTTCTGCACTAGTGTCACCTGTGGGATAAATATATATATACACGGTTAATGCCAAGTGCTCGGAAACCTCAAACCATGATCCGCTCATTCTTATTGGAGCGGTGTAATACCTAATCCGTCCACACAGCACGCGCAAAGTTGCAGCGACGTCTCAGTGAAAACAGTGCAGAGGGTTACGTGCAGAGACGCCAGACAGCCTGCGACGCCCCTCCCCCACACAGCCACACAGCCGAGAGCGAAAACAACCCCGACTCACCTCTTTGTTGTCAGAAAGTTGGTGCACCAGAAATCTCTCTTCAATCGTTCGCCTCCGATCGGGTCCCAGGTCCTCGAAGTAGTTATACTTCTCGCTGTACTTCTGTGTCCAGCGAGGTCTGAAGTTTTCATGTGCCAATTAGTGTTGTTTTCCCGTAGAGCCGAGCTGAACATCAATTCACCTCGGCACACGATACTCCGAGAAGACCTTTTTTTAAGGGAAGAGAGGAGATGTCAGTTAAACCGTGTTTTTTTACTTTAACTTCTGTAGTTTAGTGAGTTTGTGTTTTCTACCAGTGGGAAGTGCGTTTTCAGAGTGCGTCATAATAGCGATTGGTGATTTTTTTTTTTATTGCGTAAACGACAGCACAGTTCGTGAGAACATAACAAGAGTACACCACGGTAAATGTGAGAGAGGGCTACACGAGATATCTGCGACAGTGTTATTACACATGTTTGGCACTTTGTTCCCGTCATGTCGCTTTGTGTGGGATATTTTTCGGGGTTATAAACAAATAAATACATTTTTAATCACGATTATCTCGATGGCCGTGCATTCCCATTAGTTAACCCGACGGTAGGTGGGTTAATTGGCGACGTTTACAGCCTATGTCACATCGTTTTAGACGCGAACCAAAACAAAGGAACCGTGAAGCTCAATATGGCGACGGCGTCGCTTCTCTTACCTACTTCCTCGGGCTTGGTTGTTGAAGAGCCCTTCGTCCCAAGAAAATATGCGATAAGCCTTTTGCGGTCCCTCGGCGGACTATGTGAGGAATCACAGCGAGCTATGGTTCCTACAAAATCCGCGTCGCCTTCGAAGCTTATGTGTTGTTGAACAGTGGCCGTACGACGCCGCTTCTCTCTCTCTCCCGACTCCGTCTGAATTGCAACAAAATGGAATCCACAGCGGGGATATGTAGCTTGCCCTAACCCGAATTCGACCAATCGCGTGCCGAGTTGGAAGCCGAGCAGCCAATCACCGGAGAGACGGCCAGACGCATTCACGCCTGTTGCCAGACCGGTGACGTCAATTGCCGATAGTCCTCTCGCTTCCTTTGTTGGAACTGGGGTATTTCCTGAGAGAAGTGAGGAAAATAACAACGAAACCAACGCGTTAAAAGCACAGTGACTGTTCTGCCGTGATACTGTATTGCGTAATACAAATATGGTTACATGTAACGCATTAATAAGGGTTGGGAGTCGCATTATAGATATCCATGTTGTTGTTATTATGTAATGTCAATCCCTCGGACAAACACGTCCAGAGTTTATATGTATGATTCGAACTTTTTTCTGCTGTGTGAAAACAGGTTTGTTGTTCCACAGTTGCTGTTAGCGTGTTGTATTGCTGTGCTGTGAAACAGCTGCAACAGGCTGTAATGATAGCCTACACAACAGCTCTTGTCTGTGCGCTGCCCATCCCCCACGTCTCGGTCCTCTGGTTGAGACGCAACCTTAAGCATTCGATTGAAACGGATCAATTAGCCCTGTTATTAATGTTCAATTACGGAACATATACGGGGGAAAGGACAAGTGAGGTGTTCCTGTTTTAACCCGTTCTCCATGATAAGATATTCGTATGGGATTGTCATTAAATAGACAAAGAACTTTTTGTTCCAACTTTTGTGCCATAATCCAGTGTGACACAAAGGCCCCCCTCAGTTAAACTATACTAACCATGACATGAGCGTCACATTCGTCATGTCATAGATCGAGCCACATGTGAGCCAAGACACCTCAAATGGTATAATAGTGAATAGACTCCAGTATCCTGCACATGTGTGTGGGGGTTGCCTTTTTTTTTTTTTAAGTGTAGCCACAACAGAGATCATTTTAGAGCATACAAGGCTATATACACAGTTATTGGTTTCAAATTGTATAAAGCTTATAATTTGGCCTGTGGTTCCCTGTTAGTATCCATATACATTGTTGTATATACTAACACTAACTTAAAATGCAGTCAGTATACACTCCACTTAGCCTTTACAAGGACAATGATGGTCGTGAGTGAGGCAAGGCCCTCGCAGCTAGTTTTATGAGAGTCTGCAGGTCCATGTTTGAAGATTACAAAACAACTGGCGTGATAGATTGACTCATAAATCCACAATTAAATTTACTTCCCCCTCTCTGAAGCGTCCACAACAACAGTTGTGCAATGCATTCAACGTCAGCCGGTGCATACAGCTGCAGGCCATCGAAGGACACTCCCCAAAGCAAAGCAACCTTTGTAAGGGGGCTGCTCCAACCAATAGACAAAAACGGAAAGTAGGTCAAGGGGAGGCTTCGGTGGGTCGTGCAGATCATAGGAGGCAAACATGTTTCCACTTTTAACTGGTTGTAAAGGCTTTATACAAACGCACATGTCATAGACATAGGTAGGACAGATATATTCAAAGCAATAAAGGCTGTTGTTTACTTCTCACACAGCATACGCAGAGTCTCGTTATCTCCGTCTCTTAGGCCTTTTACAGTAGTTGTATGAGCATAGATGGGCTCACATGAAACTGAAGAGCCGTAAGCGAGGTGTGAAATCACCCACACAGTGACGTGCAAGAAGAGAAGCAGAACCAGTTTTGCACCAATCAGCACATTGTAATGTTAGCCTCATATAAATAAAATATTTTTCTTTGTATGTTTTTTTTCCAGATGAGTTCAGTGAAGGCTCAGAGACACAAAGGAGGACGACTCACTCTTAAGAATCCTCACATTTATTGAACATTTGAGTACAGTCGAGTCAAAGGACAGAAACAACATGTACTTACATCTCTGTCTCCACTACACAGAGATGAAAAAGGACAATTAGATAAGCAACATATTTGACCTATCCTGTATTTGCTACGGAAATGACCAAATGGCAAACAAATAATGATTAAGACACAATACATAGAAACACTACAATTGAGAGTATTGTGAGGTTTCTATCATGTGTTTATTTTCCATTCCACCCTCGGGCTTTCCAACTATGGAGAATCAATTGTTTAGCATTTCTGTAGAAATGAGATGTCCTTCAGATGTATTCTGAAACTAAAATATCTTCTGCTATTGCTCATGGCCATTCCCCCCCAATTCTTCCTTTAAGGAAGTGGGTCAAACACAGGACCAGTAGCATATATTAGTTGCTGTTTCTTATTGGATATCAACACATGGATTGGAGATTCCCCTTAGGTCAAGCCCTTTGTATTTTTTCTTGGGATTTAGCTTTGTTTTCTGAACCTGGGAGGGATTTATATTCCACAGTTCAAATCGTACATTCGTATTTTATTACTTGATTCCAGTATTTAAAAATGTTTTACATTATATTTCACTATGACAAATAATTGAAACGTTTGTGTTTAGTAAGAATAAGGTGACTTTTCCCGCAATTTCCCCTGAGACATTTTATTGAAAGTAACATGTAATTTTGTTCTTCTTCAAACTAATAAATTAAACAACTGCTAATTTTGCAAATAACATAATTGAACACCTAACTAGAACATTATAATATGACACTCCAAACAATTGAAGAGTAATTGGGAACCTGAACTACAATTAATTTGAAAGCATTGTTCTTTCACGTGCACATTGGAAAACATTACAGACAATGATATTTGTGATACTGCACCAGGTCCATATTCTAAATTTCTATCAGAATTGTTAGTTTCTATGAAGTTTAGTCCTTAAAACTGATAAAATTATTACCGTAAGATATTTTAATATCCACGTGGATGTGGCCTCTGTCAGAGAGTACAGAAACCCACTCACTGCTTTGGCCAGACCCTCCACCTTGTGTACAACATTAGTCAGAAGGTTCTACACCAGATGTGTAACTGACTATTTAAAGAAATGATTCCTTCTGCATTTGATTTTCCTCCAACATTCAAAAAATCCGGCACATCTTGTTTCATAGTGATGCAGAAAAACACGTGCAAGTTACTTTTAGACTATAGATTACCGCACTTCCTTGTTATCAGGCTGCTCTAATAAGTCGGTGAAACCCTTCCAGTTAATACATAATACTTGAGTTTGTGTACTCACACAAACTAAGAAGAGAGATCACATCACTCCTGTATTAGCTGCTATGCACTGGCTCCCTGTAATATCAAGAATCACATTTAAAAATCTCTCCTCACCTACAAAGGGATGCACCATCATATTTTGATGAGCTTGTAGTACCACATTGCCCCATTAGAGAGCTGTACACATGACATCTACTGCTTCTGTCCAATCCGGGGAGAGGGATCCTCCTCTGTTGCTCTGCTCAAGGTTTCTTCCCTTTCTCCCCTGTGAAAGTTTTGTTGTTGTTGTTGTTGTTGTTGTTGTTGTTGTTGTTGTTGTTTTTTATGAGTTTTGATGTTTGTGAAAAGGAAGTTGTAAAACAGGATGATGCAATCCAACTGATAATTAAACATGTCAGGCTTTCTTTTATCCTGTGGTCTGGGCTCTTGTGCTGCACCTGGCCGGACAGTGACTGAGAAGACATCTTATTGAAGCTGTGCTGTCTGCTTCTAATCACATTTCCTGCCTTCTGGCCGGCTGAATTGATCAGTTCAGTGGAGGAGAGGACACAGTGCACCAGATATCACCGCCTTATTATTAACCATAATTGTCTCTGAATGCTTTCTATATATAAACATGATATCAAAACATCTCTCTTTCTGACCTATTTCCTTTCTCGTCTTTTTGTGAGTCCCAGTTTCTGTTTCAATTAGCATATATTTCTCTAAAAAAGGATGGCAATTAATTTCATGTCTCAGGTTTGTGAACTGATTGAATTGTGATTGAGCTACGAATGTACTTTATTTTCACCAGAGGGGTGTAAACCAAATTAAACAGCATTAATTGGTCATTAAAGTGCTGGATTAGTTCAAATTATGCATATGTAGAATGATAAAGTTTAAAAACTGCGCAACGTTTCATTATGTCCACTCGTTCATGGCTGCTCAGCACTGCCCCCTGCTGTACTGAAAGTGGTATTACAGCCCGATCCACACTGACTTCACTGGGCATTCATTAATCGGTAATGTAATGTGAAAGAAAAATCTAAATCCAAGCAAATGTGTAATGAAAGCTGGTTTTCACACCTCAGCACTCACCGCGGATTGGATGTAAACAATAATCCACAGATTGAATCAGTCAAATGTTTGCAAAACAACTCTTCATTGTGTCTTTTCTACTTAATTAAATTAATGAAGCACACGTCAATTAAATATTCTTTTTATTATTATTATTATTATTATTATTATTATTATTATTATTATTATTATGACTATAATTATGATTATTATTATTATCTTCTTTGTGGTTTTGAACCAACGAATGAGGGCAATTACTGTTGAAATCCTTCAAGAAATATAGAAATATCATAAAACCTCATCATGTGATGAAGCATGTGATGCTATACTCAAAGGAGGATGAGTGGAAAGTACGAGCAACCGAGATGGAAGGAAAAATAGTTGCTGTATAGCTGTAAATAATTCAACATATATGTGGTTATAAATTTAAAGAGTAGTTTGCTTCAACAATCTAAACTCAATGTCCACTTAAAACATTATTAATAACTCCTAGGTCTAATGGATTCACAGCCCAACAATATCGTTGAGGTAACTTTATTCATTTACTTTTATAAAGGGAGTATGATGTTTTTTTTCCTTCTTATTCTTATTATTGGCATGCCTTTCACACCTGCTAAGTGCTCTCCTCCCCTGGGTCCACCATGACCCTCTCTGCTGACAAGACATCACTCTAGAAGTGTGATATAGTGGGGTCTCTATTACTGTATAAGTGTTTCATCCAGTACCTTTAACCTATAATACTTATAATCAAATATATATTTATACAGTATATGCATTTTGACTTTACTGCCATTCTTAGTTCCATCACAGACTCCATTGTCCTCCTAATTCATCATTTGGTCTCTTTCATCATTTTCCATCTGGTTCTCTCTCTCTGTCTCTCTCTGTCTCTCTCTGTCTCTCTCACTCTCTCTCCCTCCCTCTTGTTCTTGTGTCATCACAGCCTCCCTCCTTATCTTCTCCTCTCAGTCATGCACTTTGCCACCATTCAGGTTTGTAGGTTTGTGCGATCATGCCGTGGTTGTCGTGCTGCTCAAGAACCTAATTCAGATCCCCTAAAATAGGAAAAAAGCAGAAAGCGCCACACAAGGTAAGCTCTTCAAAGGTTATTTTATTACAGGATTAAAATCCAGCGACTTTGAGTAGTATGTCATCATTTCCTGGAATGCATTTGAACTGGCGTTGTGATGATATACAGTATATCTCTGTGAAATTACATTTATTTTTTCAAAAGCATTGTCTTATGTTTTTTGATGATCCGGTATTCATGACATGTATTTGTGCAGCAGATCTGCTACTTATATTTTGATTCTTCTTCTTCTTTTTCTGCTGCTTCTTCAAAACTAGACAGTTCATTGTGGTTGTGCTTGTGTGTGCCAGAACGGTTTGTTATATTTTGAAACAGCGTTGCCCCATTATTTCAGCGTGCATGTCGCCACTGATGAGACTAAAATTCACGCCTGCACGTTTTCTTTAATTATGAATTAAGTTTCCAGGACATGACTGTGGCTGCTTCTGTTGAAGAGGCAAAACATATTTTAAAGAATGATGGTTCTTAGTCAAAATACTTAATCAATGCAACACAAGGGAGAAAAGAGCCTGAGGTGTTGTAATATCCACAAGTGCTTGCACCCATATGGCCCACAGTGGAATTGTGAAATATTGTCCCTGAAGCCAATAATTCAACCACTTCTGCTTATATATATATATATATATATATATATATATATATATATATATATATATATATATATATATATATATTCGTTATGCTTTCAGAAGACAGACTTCAATTTGTGATGAAAACCAGAAATAATGTGAACTGGAAATAGACTAAAGGGAAAACGATGGCTTGAAGGCCCGATTGTTTAAAAAAAAACTTGTAGTTTATCACTCATACTGCATCATATACAACTCCTTTTCTTCATCAATTTGAATGTTTCTTTTTTTGTTATTTACTCACTGTTTTCCAGCCTTTTCTTAAAGCTTACTGTGGTTTCCATTCATGTGATTGGGTCATGTGTTGGCCTATAAAATGCATCATCTATAATTTAAGCCTCACAGGGTTATGGGGCAGTTATAGGTGGCCACTCTCTGTTTATCACAGCATCATCTACTTTCATCAAATCCTCTCACATCGGCCTCTCACACATTTAATCTATTGATTGCACATAGGTGATGCACTTAACAGGAGATTGTTCATCTCTGAGTTGACCTTCACCCACTGATTTACTTTTTTGTTACAATACAATTCCCTTTCAATCCAAAAGGGGGCAGACTTCATCCTGTTAATTATGAGAATAAGCCCAAAACATGTGTTTGCTATTGTTCTGATTGCTGAATGCACTCAGTTAAAAGTGATTGTGGAAAATATTTTTTTATATTAGTTATCTGATTTTGCTCAGTTCATAAAAAAATCACTTAAAGGGACAGTTCAAATTCAAAACATCCAAAATACATATATTTATTTTCCTAGTAGTGCTATTTATCAATCTACGCTGAGTGTTTTGGTGTGAGCTTCCTGGTTTTGGAGATGTCATCCATAGAGATTACTTTTTGTTTGGGAATTTATAGTGAGATTATGAGCCAAACAATAATACATAAAAAAACTCAACATCATTCTCTCTTTCCAAAATCATAACCCATTTACTCAAGACAATCCACGGTCCTTCTAGTGAGTAGTTTCATGTAGACAACAACAATATACCTTAATACATTCCACAACAAGGAAAAGGGAAAACAAATCTATTTTGGGGTGAACTGCCCCTTTAAGTTAGAGTACGTCTTGCAGGGACAGGTTTGAAGGTTATGTGCACACAAGCTCTTAAAACAAGTTGCTGGAATTGATAAGGTCGTACTCCACACACCATGAGCACACTGTCTATCTTAAACATGTATACATGTTATAGACTGAGGTTTAAGCTTTTAGGCTTTTTAAACTAAACTTGTTGATTGATTTATGATTTGCGATTTAAACCCTGGCTCCTTGCAATTATCTCTTTCATACGAGCAGCAGCAGATACTGTAATGGTCATTGTCTGTTTACCCTGCCCTCTAAGTGACTCTCTGCCTTGACTCACTGATGTTAATGCTCCCTTTAAGCACCAAGTCCAATATTGACAAAGAGAGAAAAACGCATCATATTTTCATACTTTATTTGTTTCTCCACAGGAAGTTTTCTGCTTCAGTCCCTTCATGAAAATAAGGTGTGTTATCAATCAAATAATACATGCGTATCTTATATATTTTTTTCTGTAGATGTGTGGATCTTGCTTTGTGTGTTTGGTCTTGTGAGATTCTTTAGAAGTTAAGAAAATATTGGAAATACGGAAAGGTGGAATGGTGTGTCTTTTATATATATATATATATATATATATATATATATATATATATATATATATATATATATATATATATCCATCCATCCATTATCAATACCGCTTATATATATATGTGTATATATATATATATATATATATATATATATATATATATATATATATATATATATATCCATTCATCCATTATCAATACCGCTTATATATATATATATATGTGCATATATACACATAAATATACACATAAATATAAACATATATATATATATATATATATATATATATATATATATATATATATATATATATATATATATATATATATACGTACATACAGATATGTTAGTTATGTGTATTAATCCATATGGAATAACACATTTAAATGACTTACTTCAATAGTCCTGGCCCTCCAGTAACAGTTGAAATGGATCCATGGGAGGCCCCGACTTCTTTAGGACCCACAGAAGCCAAAGAGAACGCCTTATCACCGATACGTATGTAGCCTCAAGCCTTGCTTCTTAAGAAATCTGAAAACGTTTAAAATAATGTGAGTTTTACAGCAAAAATGTACTTTTAAGTGCATTAAGTGCGTTTGTATTAGAAATGGTAGTTTCAGTACACTTGCCCGATAAAATCTGTCCTATATAAACCTGTGCTTTTCTCACAGTCAACAGTTCTTGTGAGAAACTGGAATTCTACATGGTTCTCTCCAAGGCCGAGAGGACCGCCATCGGCTCCATCTGTTTCCTGGCCGGCCCCGTCACGCTGCTGGAAAACGCTCTGGTGTTGGGAGTGATCGCCTCAACCGCCTCCCTGCGACAGCGGCCTTCGTATCTCTTCATCGCCAGCCTCGCTTTGGCGGATGTCTTCGCCAGCTGCTTCTTCACCACCAGCTTCCTGGACTTCCACCTCTTTCACCGCTGCGACGGCCCCACCGCCTACCTCTTCAAACTAGGCGGCGTCACCATGGCCTTCACCAGCTCGGTGGGCAGTCTGCTGCTGACCGCTCTGGACCGCTACCTTTGCATCCAGCAGGCCTCCAGCTACAAGGCGCTGCTGACCCGCCGCCGCGCCCTGCTGAGTCTGCTGATCCTCTGGAGCGCCACCGTTTTCATCTCCTTCTTGCCGCTGATCGGCTGGAGGTGTCCCATGGAGTTCGAACTGCGCTGCTCATCCCTGTTTCCCTACGTCACCCGCGGCTACCTGGCCTGCTGGACCAGCTTCACGCTGGTGCTTCTGGCTCTCATTCTATGCGCTTATGCTCTTATCCTGTGGAAGGCCCACCGCCACGAGTCCACTATGGCCAGCCTCCAGGGAGCAGCAACGACAGGCCATGCCCGCATGAGGATGGATATCCGGCTAGCGCGTACCTTTGGCCTCATCCTGCTCATCATGGTGGGCTGCTGGCTTCCCGCCCTCTCGTTCATGTTAGCTGACGTCTTGGCGCTCCTGACTCCCACCCAACAGAGAGCGTTCGCCTTTTGCAGCACCCTCTGCCTGCTCAACTCCTCCGTCAACCCATTGCTGTACGCGCTGCGCTGTCGAGAGCTAAGAATCGCTCTCCTGCAGCTGCTACAGAGGCTGTGTGAGGTTGGAAAGTGTAGGAAATCTACAGAGGCTTTGACCCCAAGATTGCCCTCCACAGCCACAGAAGACAACATCTGCACTGCCATCTCTGAGGATGAGACGCCCAGGACCAGAACCACACACATTACCTCAGTCCCAGAGATGATGAACAATCTAGAGCCGAACATTAGAAAATTAGTTAAAATTTAGGAGTGGTTGTACAGATATAGACGTGTTTGACATCGCAGAACATTGTCACTGTGGATAAAGAATTAAATATAAGCTGGATTCATTCCCAACAAGTGTATTAGTTCTTGTATGTACTTTAGGGTTATCATGTTTAAGGCTATTAAACAATAGCGTGTGAATATTGTTAGTGGGCCTATTTTTGAAAAATGCTGCATAATGTGTTTTATTTACATTTATTGTATACACTGACTGGGAATAAAGCTTGTAAGGAGAAACCATTAACCTTTCAAAAATACAGTTAAAACCATAGATAACAGAGGAAATAAAGCGTATCATCTATAGGCATTGGTTCAGGTCAGACAAATGGGTTATTGTATGTTGGACTGGAAGTGCGATGATGTCATGTGGCCAGCTGACCTTTGACCCCTCCATCTCCAATGTCAGTGCTTTATCGCTTTAACTCCTTTGACATACTGTGTCCTGTGAACTGAAGTGCTGACTTAACTTTAGGGTTCACCACGTGGTAGGAAGGCGTGTTTATTGTTGGTATGCTTATTTTCTTTCGTGAGTATTTGTCCCCGAGCGTGTGGGGACAGAGGACGAGGTGGGTCGCCTCTCCCATCTGCACATGAATGCCAGGATTCCACAAAAGCCCCATGCACACGAGGATTTCACACAATGTCCGCACACGTGAATCCAAGCAGTGTGCCGAGGTAAATGGAGCACATGCCAGGAGGAGAACAAGCACACACACACACTAGAACACTCTTTGCAAATGTGACAACAGCTGCAGCAAAGCACTTAAACTCACAGGTGCACATACTACACTGAACACGTGTTTCAACCACCATATCAACTGATAAAAGATGACACTCGACCATACTTTATTGTGATGTATACATCTTACTCATCTGTCACCCTTAATCAATGTCAAGTAGCGACAAGCCAGCAGCCTTGTGTTTGCAATCATTTATAAGTGACTCTGTCTCTGTATCAATCTCCTGTGTGGTGCCAGAGGTGAAATGCTGCATATATATATATATATATATATATATATATATATATATATATATATATATATGTTCTGCCATGCCAGTGGGTGATCACAGGTCATATATATAGAGTTTATAGTTCATTATTGGGTGTACAAAGCTCCGTAATAAATTCAGAGATTCATAAAAGTAATAATGTGAAAACAGTTCTAGAGATGCGTGATGATATGTGTTTTAGGCAAACCGTAATTTTAATACATCACTAAAGATAACAGCAGGATACACATTTGTCCGTTGTAATAAAAAAAAAGAAATATGCTTGCTAATTGTCATTTACAGCTTTTACAAAGAGATGCTAAAATGCTACTTTAAATGATATTGACAAATACTTCCTAAAAGTTAAGTTTAAGATACTTAAAGCTTAAATAAATACTGTATCACATTATCCTGACTGCATGTTTAGTTATTTGCATAGGTTATGTGATATAATGACTGCATAAGACTTTATTTAATTGGAATTACCTACAATAATTGTTTATGCTTTTAAAAAGTCAGAAAACTCATGTAGTTCATTATTGGGTGTACAAAGCTCCGTAATAAATTCAGAGATTCATAAAAGTAATAATGTGAAAACAGTTCTAGAGATGCGTGATGATATGTGTTTTAGGCAAACCGTAATGTTAATACATCACTAAAGATAACAGCAGGATACACATTTATCCGTTGTAATAAAAAAAAAGAAATATGCTTGCTAATTGTCATTGACAGCTTTTACAAAGAGATGCTAAAATGCTACTTTAAATGATATTGACAAATACTTCCTAAAAGTTAAGTTTAAGATACTTAAAGCTTAAATAAATACTGTATCACATTATCCTGACTGCATGTTTAGTTATTTGCATAGGTTATGTGATATAATGACTGCATAAGAATTTATTTAATTGGAATTACCTACAATAATTGTTTATGCTTTTAAAAAGTCAGAAAACTCATGTAGTAGGGACTTACATTCCTAGTGAGACCACTATCATCACATTTGTTCCCCATCAAAGAGTTACTTTAATTGTATGTGCAGAGAAACCCATTGCTCTTTCAACCAACTCTCACATCAAGATGCACACCCAGTGGTGGAGACAGCAGCATTTATAAATTGATGGGTGATTCAGTTTTGGACATTGCTAGCTTCAATGGGTTAATAAAAACAAGAGACTGGTGAGTGTGTACCTGGTTGCTGAAGTTATATTCGATAGGTATGAAATAGAAAAATGTATCTGATAAAACAAAGCGAGATTAGAACAGAAAGTAATCTTTATGCCACATACATGCTTTGTTCATACAAACACAGTTACATTTCCGGTCACAGTTTATAGTGTGATGATAACGTTTGCTGTATTAGAGACACGATTGCAGCCACAATGTTAAGTTTGCACAAACATTTTTTTTTAAATACAATAAAATAAATAAATATGAAGAGTAAAGAGTAAAAGAGTAAAATCAGTCTGGAGTTAATTTGTAATCTACTTCATTTACCTGACCTCCACCACCAGACGTCTCGTGAACCTTCAATTTGAGTTCAACGGAAACGAAAGCTATCTACAACAACAATAGGGTGAGTAGCAAGAAACTGTAGCATAAAGATAGTTATAAATATTACAAATCTAATTTATTCAAATATATATTAATACTAAAATACGACCCAATACGTTTGGATAAGAATGACAATTCAAATTAGGAACAAATACAATAAAATATCTTCTATCTATTAGCGAACGCCCCTTTTTCCGTGAATGGTACGGTCTGCTATTGTGACGTTTTAAAAATTCAGCAGGCAGGGTCGGCAGTTGGCTTACTACTCAGAGAAGAAAATCCGTTGTTGTGGAGAGGAAGAAAGGCTCAAGAAATCCGAGCAACGTTTAACGTACAAACCACGAGCGACAAACTCCCAGTTTTGCGGGTCGTTTTTTCGCCAAATTACTTTTCACAGTTTTCTTTAGCTAACATGGCTTGCGGGGCAACATTAAAGCGGTCGATGGAGTTTGAGGCCCTCCTCAGTCCCCAGTCTCCCAAGCGGAGGAGGTGCAATCCACTACCGGGGACTCCTGGCACTCCGTCCCCGCAAAGATGCAACCTCCGTGCCCCAGTCGACAGCCCGTCGCACTCGATGTCTCCTACGGCCATGGGAGGCGAACACCGGCTCACTCCAGGTAGGAATTGTAAGCGGATTGTACGGGTTTTCCCCCTGCGTTTCAGGGTGGGTGTCATGGGGGAGGGGGTTTGGGTGGAGTGGACTCGAAGGGATAGCGAGCTAACGTCGGTTCATCTGAATGGGGGTTGGAAGCTACCGCTAACCGTTAGCTTAGCGAGGCTAACGCCGGGAAGAAGGGGGACGTCGTCGCCAAGTTGCCGGCACGGATGTATGTTTTTTTTTACGAAGCTTAATCAATCAGGGGATTCACAGAAGTCGAGTGGGGGCTCTGTCGGCATTCGTCGGTGGCACATTGCCAGCTCATTGTACTGTTGCATAGTTGGCTGAATTAGCTTAAAGCTAATGTGGACTTACCATTGGAGATATTGGCCTCAAAGTTATTTGCATAGCTAACGTTAAATCAAATATCGCAACCCAGTCTAGAAAGGAACACATTACGTTATAGCTCTATCACCACCCTTTTCATATTTTCCTGTATAATCTGTATACATATAGTATAGACTATGGAATATATCCGGTGATGTATTCAATTAGACATTTATTCGAAAACTGGTTGAAACAAAAGAGCCAGTCTGTACTTCAACACATGGGTGACAGTCGAGCCTTTTGGCTCTCCTGACGAGACAAATGGCATCACAGCAGCAGCCACATCATGGCACGCTGTTAATTAGGAGCTGCCTGGGTAATGTTCCTTGGCTTCATTGGCACGATTGTCTTTCATTGAGAGGGGGGGGGGTTACCATTATGCACCACAGCCATTTCTATTCCTCTTAAGGCCTGCAGGACATTGTTCATTTCCTTTTATGTCTGTCATCAACTCTCCCTTTTGACTTGCAGAGCTCCAGTGTGAGCGTTGGGCGGGCGTGGGGCACACGAGCAGACACAAGATAATTACCTAGATGTCTGCACTGCGATGGGGGGAGGCTCATTGCATGTGCCAGGCACTCAGATTGGGCAGCGTGATACCAGTGAGGCTTAATCTTTACGCTTTTTTGAATGTTGATTGCAACACATAAAAAGAAGCTTGACGTCATTGAATTTATTTTATCACTTCGTCGCTGTGAAATGAGAAAAGCTTACAAGATGGAGACTGCGATACTACCTGTGCTGAGACGGGCTGTGAACTCGTAGATTGTGGTGATGTAGAAATCCATTTCCCATAGCCCAGCATATTATAAAGCGCAGGGTTACTTACGGGACTCTTTATCCTCCCTGATGCGAGGAAGTGTAACTTGTAACTGCCTTCCGTCTTGCCACTAAGTATTGAAAGTGAACAAATCTAAAATGCACGAAAACATTCCTCATAACCAGTTTTTACTGGCATGACGGCTTGGAGAAGTGTTCTTTGATAGTGTTCAGTGATTCATGTTCACTTGGTGGCTTTGTGTTGAGATAATTAACCTCTGTTAAACCTGTTAACTGGGGGTTACAGCGCCTTGTTTCTTCCCTTTTTTTAAAAGTCGTAGATTGACATAACATAAATAACTGCGGCTGGTCAAATGTTATGTTGTTCCTCTATTTCTCTGTGCATCTTGACCTAGGTTTCAGTTGACCTTCATGGACGATTTCCCCCGTAGGTGAATATTAACTTGTTCCCTCCAAAGTGAAATGGTGATGTTTTAAAAAATGTTTTATTAAAACATTAAACCAACAAGGGCACACACACTAACACACACCTACTTGTGTGCACATTCAGACAAAGGCCAGATCGTGGTGTCTCTGTTCCTGTTTTTT
The DNA here is from genome assembly GCA_036178185.1 of Liparis tanakae. Classification (NCBI taxonomy): domain Eukaryota; kingdom Metazoa; phylum Chordata; class Actinopteri; order Perciformes; family Liparidae; genus Liparis; species Liparis tanakae. Next base: position 5,337,155 of record CM070092.1, read on the forward strand.
CTTTGCACTGTAAGAAAAATAGTGCTTTATGGTGCATATCGTTGTAAGATGACGCTGGAGGGCGGTGCACACATCACTCTTAGCTAAAGCCAGGGAGGGTTTGCTGAGGGCATTGACACACACATACACACACACATACACATACACATACACATGCACATACACATACATACACCTACACACTCACACACAGATGTAGGTGATGATGGAGATGGCTTCACAGCTGGCTTCCTGTGAAAGGCATGCGTTTTAGCTTCTGCTGTACTGTGCAATTGTCATTCTGGTAAGCAAAAGATTTCTAGTGATTAAGAGGGGGTTGTTTCTCAGAAGGACGAGGGCCGTTCCTGACAGTTGCAGATGCCTGGAGGTGAAGACACATTGTCATGCTTCTGTTACTGCTCACATCATTTATACAGTCTCACTCGCTTATTATGGTTGCCTTGCTCGTGTAGCTACGTTCATACAGAAAACGAGTTGTATCCGGGTTTTTTCAGGTTTTCTCTTCTGCCGTTGCTCATTTAGGGTGAACCTTATTCAACAGGCTTCTTGTGTGTTCCAGTTCTTTCAGATTGTGTCTGATCCAGAACTGAAGCTGCGAGGGGGAAGTAATGTAGATGTGTCTGCCGCAGACATAATACGCTCGAGATACCAGGTATCGCACTCACCTTCAGCCAGAAGATGGCCCCTTATGGGATGGGTGTCGCAAGCATGCCTCTCTGCTGCGGTTTGCCAAGTGAAAGCAGTTTTGTATTTAGCGAAAGGTCAGCTGTCATCCCTCCCGCCCGGCTCTACCCACACATGCTTTCCAGCTCTTCAGGTTTGCTTGTGGTGAGCGAGGCTGTGTGTGTGCCGGGATCCGAGCCCCGTCATTGTATCTGTGTCGGGTAATAGTTTCATAATGCAGATAGGATCTCTCGCTCCGTTCTCCTCGGTCTCATTCTTATGCTGCCGGTCTAGTGCTTTGATTAAAGTGGCTGCTGTTTTCCTGACACATGTTGTAATCTTTAAGGCTGGACTGGTCCCACCCAGCTACATTTTGGGGAGGAAGGCGGGCGGGTCATCGTTCAGGCCTGAGACCTTGGTCAGACTTGGTCAGACTATATATATATATATATATATATATATATATATATATATATATATATATATATATATATATATATATATATAAGGTGGCCTGCTGTCTGGTCTGAAAGCTCTTTGTTCAGAAGATATTAAAAAGTCATACTTTAGTGTTTTTCTTTGTGTTCCAAATGTGTTTCATTTAGTATTTGACTACTACGACGTTGCACTGTGTGTGTCGCTCTGGTGCATGTGCGCTTTGTGCGTTCGCTCGAGTACTGGCAATTAGTTGTGTCGTCGCCGATCTGTCCACACAGCCACGACACTGGACGTGTTGGCGAAGTGATCGACTGCACATCGGACTCTCTATCCTTTTACGATGTAACGCGAGATGTATTCCTTTAAAAACAAATCATTGTTTAGCGATTTTTCCCATGTGTGCATAAGGGGGCAACTTCAGCTGACCCGTAATACATCACAGGCTACTTCCTGGCAGCGGGGACATTCGAAACCCGCCCCCCCCCCCCCCACAATTCTTTTGCAGTGGAGGGTGAAATTAAATGAGTCGGCTTTGTTTCCTCCCCACCACCACAGCCAATCTATCTGGCCCATCTCATGTCGTATTCACCGTTTGGCCCGCGCCTAAGCCTTTTAGCCCAGGCTTTCTCCGCCGGGTCCCCTGGCTCCCGGAAGCCTCTGTGATTGATTGCTTGGCCTGGTTGTGACAGGGTCATTGTTGCCAAGCAATGCCCACAATTGAGCTACTAGTAGTTGTCAGAGCTGGAAGTGACGGGCAGCAGGAGAGGGTTTTCACTTGTACGGCTAATCCGGTAGTGCTATTTAATTGGACCCCTTCATTTGCGACTACTCTCAAATCCGTACTTGTGAAACTGGGATTCACGGATATTTGTCCTCAAGAAAGGCGATCAAAAATGACGAATCCGTTTCCCGTCTGCTAATTGGTCATTGTTACAGTGCCACGCAATGACTGGTACTTTACTTCATTACAAATGAAAAGCCCCGTGACGTTTCAATAAACAGCCTGTCGGATTAGGGTCCCGTATCGTTAATTCTGGACGGCTTCGGAGGCCCCCCGTGCGGCGGAGAGGGAACCGGCCCAGGCACGAGGTCGAGAGGGCACGGCTACACATGACGTGTCTTTCCTCCCCATCCAAACAAGCTGACCGATGAGCCGGCGTAAGGGGCAACGCCGCTTCTCGCCCTCCCCACCCAAGATAAACAAGGCCGGGTTCTCCAGATAGAGGCGCGACGTGCGTAGACGCTCCACTTCCCGTATGAGTGGAGTGAGATAACGTCCTGCCTAAACATTTGGTTATCGGCTCTATTTGAGGCCATGGTGTTTATCTTGTTTCTTCCCATGACTTTTTCTTTTTACCGTTAAGCTTATAATTAGATATGTGTGTGCTGCCTGTGTTGAGCGGTAACAGCAGCTGCAGCTCCGGCTTTGTCCCACGGAGGATATATTTGAGCCGTACTTTTTTGACACATCGCATTTTTCTGCATGTGTGCCTCGAGTACCTTTTTTTACCATTATTTTATTAATGTCTATACCTTACAATACATGTCATTTAGCAGACGCTTTTATCCAAAGCGACTTACAATAAGTGCATCGACCTCGAGTACGAACTAGGAACAACAAGAATACAGAAAGTAACATTTCCTCAACATAGTGGAAGTACAAAAGTACCATAATAAGAGCCATTCAAGTGCTAATCTGTGTTTTACTCCAGATATAGTAGGAAAAGATGTGTTTTTTAGTTTAGCTGTCGAGACATGTACATGTTTAACTATAAATGTTTAACTATAGATTAAGTTGACATTCTAAGGCTAACACCTAATCTTTGTCGTTTTTGAAATTTGAGTAACGCAGGAAACGACCAGATTTACATCGCACTTTTGTTGACATGCTACGCTTAATATTTGTGATGGTGTCCGTCAAAGTTACATAAACTGTGAATTGCAGACGAGTGTCGACGCAAATCTCCACATGCAAGTGGAGAGCGGCGTGTCGTCAGCCGAACGGATGAAACGAGTGGTTGTTGCAGTGTGCAAAAACAATTTTCAGAGCGCCGCCCCCACTGTACGGCGACCCGATGGCGGCTAACTGTGTCACGTTGTGCTTTTAGATGCGGGGTCAGGTGCCGCTTTCCAGTTTGCTTACTCCCGCTAGATTAAGTGAAAAGAAAACCGCCCTTCGTTACGTCCCTGAATGCACCACCAACACCGCGGTTGTTTCTTTACGTTGTAAAACTCCAGTTTCAGTCAACCGTAAAGGATAATATCCGTTTTCTGTCCATACTACTTGTAATTGCAGATGAACTTGAGTACTTTTTTTTTAAAATGACCGATTACCACGATCCTAGGAGGACACAACGTCGTGTTTTACATTGTTTGGAGTCATCCAGAGGTTTTTGACAGAAATCCGTTCATTCTGACCATCCGCCTCGAGCTTTTATACAACCACTAAACCGAACGAGGCTTTTCCTTTGCTACAGCCCAGTCACTCAGGCTGATTGGAGTTGAAGCCTTCTCACCAGCTCGGTTGATGCCGACGTCGTACATCATTTTTGGGAGAGAAGTGAAAGCGACGGTCACGAGATCATAAAGTGTTTCGCTAAGTCTGCCGTGTTTGTGTTTGTTTGTCTCGGCTGTCGTCGGCCTGTCAACACCTCTACTTCCTGTTGATTTGTTTGTGGGAGCTCATGTCGGGTGCTAGGCGGCTCGGAGGAAGTGACCGCGGCTTTAGATCCCCTCAAGAGCCCCGTGGATGAGCACGCCGTCCTGAAATGCTTCTTATTAATGTGGTTGTGGTGGGCGCAGTATTGAAAAGAACCAAGCTAATAAATACTCATTACAGGGTTCTTACGGTCATGGAAAAGTCACGGAATTTTAAAAAGTTCATTTCCAGGCCTGGAAAAGTCATGGAAAAAAACTTAAATCATAAAAGTTTTGGAAAAGTCATGGAAATTTGTTATGATCACACCGAGTTTGAAATAATTAATATGTTTTTTAAAGAAAGATGCTCAAAATATAAGCCGGCGTACTCTCAATACACAAAATGTTCTAAATGGTTCATGTTTTTACCGAGATTTCAGTTTGGTCATTGACATTTGGTTTAAAGTCCTGGAAAAGTCCTGGAAATCCATTGGTCAAAATGTGTAAGAACCCTGTCATTAATCCCTGTAATGACTCACTGTGCAACTAAACTAGAGTAGATTTCGTAATTCCTTTTCTCGTTCAGAATGGAGACTTAAACGACACATTATACACAGTTTATGGGCATTTCCTCACGAAAGGAAAATGTTGTTGTGCTGACATCCAGGCGACGGAGTGAGAGTCTGGATTGCATTTGCTTCGGGAGCCCATCGGGAGCCCCTCTCAGAGCTGCCGAGCGCTCGAAACAAAGTGCGCCGCCTCCGCGTGTGTGCGTCCTGTGTCCTGGTTTCAACACTCTGTCCTTGTTCCCGTTCGCTCCCTACAGAGCAGATCTTCCAGAACCTCCGTCAGGAGTACAGCCGGATCCAGAGGCGGCGGCAGCTGGAGGGGGCCTTCAACCAGACCGAGGCCTGCAGCTCCAGTGACTCCCCCAGCCCCAGCTCCTCCCTCAACGCTCCCAGCTCCCCACCAGGTAGGAGAAGTTCAGGTTGACCGTGGACACACACACACACACACACACACGTATAACTCCGATGTTTTCCCCAATTAGCTAACATGCTTTTAAAATGTGCGCGCACTTATCTCGGGCTAACAGTCCAATTATTGAAACTCCTCTCTTCTTGCTTTTGAGCGCCGTAATGTTTCAGTCTCTGCTTAGATGGTTTTAGCTTTGCTGAGAGCTGTCGGGAGGTGTTGTACTTTTGCCACACGGGGGTATTTAAATAACATGTCAGCTTTTTGTTTTGTTCTGGTGAGCGAGTCTTTGAAGGGACAGCAGAAAACCATCAAACAGAATGCAACTTTTTTTCAAGCCTTATCTTTGTAACGGTTAGGAATGATGAGGTCATTGGTTCTGCAAGGCCTGCCAAAAGACCCTTGGCTGGACCTGCGTGACCAACGCGAGTCTAAAGGGCCGGGCTACTGCTGCTCATCAAAACAATCGCAAGGGCAGAGGAGTTGTGGTTCCAGATGTGGGCTTGTGAAAGATGTATGCCAAAATCCAGCCCACTCCTAAAATGGGGATGTCTCTCATCCGAGTTCAGTCATATCCTGTTTGAATTCCTGACAAGTCCGCTTTCGTTCTCTGAGAATACTGTTTAAAATATATATATTCTCTCTCTCTCTCTATCTCTATCTCTATCTCTATCTATCTATCTATCTATCTATCTATCTATCTATCTATCTATCTGATGGGATTCGTATGGAACTACAAGTAAATCGTACTTTTAATGTTTCATCATATCTATAAAGATACCAAGTCTAACTGATTTAAAGTTTCATGGAATAACTTGCTGTGAGCTCAACATTCAAAGATATGATGCAATCTTTTCTTTGTGAACACATGAATACATCCAGATTCCTTATGGGTAAATGTCACAAAGAAAAGATTGCATCTTTTTTTTTTTTTTATCTGTCCATAAAGGCAAATTTTCATTTTTTCCTTTAGTGATGTACTGAAAAAAAAACTTTTATGAATGAGTCGCTACACTGGCATCTGAAATGCGTGTAGATTGTTTGTTTGTGTATTTTATTCAGTCAATCAAATCAAATACAATATTATTCTATATAATATACAAAAGAGAGACTGAAAAGCTATAGGTAGAAGCAACAAATGCTTATAAATTCCTATCCTAAATTGAAATTAAAATAAATCAGAAAATTCATATAAAATAAAGAAAAAATAATAATATATATGTATACATACTACAACATACAAATACGTTTTTAATCACTCAAGAATGGTTTCATAAATAATTCCCTTGCGATGACTTCAGCTTTGTTTCAGTCCATTTTTTGTTTACTATTGTGCCCGTCATAGAATAAAATGCATCACGGTTGATCATTTATATGACAAACATGGAACAAAATTGTGCTCCGGCGGGCGCGTTGCCGGTCGATGCTCGGAGCACAGTCTGGTCGGCTCGGCTGCGAGACGTAATCCACGCCCCGGGCCTTCAGGCTCCGGCCCGGCTGCTAATCGCTCTGCAGGATGGTCTCCTCCATCACGCCGACCGCTCTGCTACCGACCCGGCCTCCTTCTGTCTCCTCGGAGGCCGTTAAACCTTCATCCTCGCTCTGCCAGCCTCTCCTGTGATTTACAAAACATTGTAGTCCAAACGGCTTACGGCAGACCTCGGAGACCACGGGTAGAGGGTGACCTAGCTCAAGCTGGCTCCAGTTGCACTGTGAGAGAGACATTAGAGAGCGGGGGGGAGGAGAGAGAGAGAGAGGGGGGGGGGGGGGCACATTAGTGCTGCATGACCCGGTTGACTGGCAGAGGTGAGGCGACGACGGAGTGCGAGCTGTAAATTTGCACCTGGCCGAGCACCTATTTCTGGAGAGGGGACGTTTCTGTCGGCGTGACTAATCGCCGCGCCGGGATCGTCCTCTTCCCAGCCCGTCTGATCTTGTGTTCCTCAGGCGCCTCGAGGAAGGACCAGCCCTCGTTTACACTGAAGCAGGTGAGCTACCTGTGTGAGCGGCTGCTTAAAGACCACGAGGAGAAGATCCGGGAGGAGTACGAACAGATTCTTAACACAAAACTCGCAGGTAAAGAAAAGTGTATGACGTCGCTCTTTTCATGGGGGATACTAACGATACACATACCTGCAAAAACTGTCACCAATCAAAATAGGTCTTTTGTAAGTAAAAAAAAACGAAGAAAGGAAGTTGGTTCATGAATGACTTGAACCAAATTATATATAATGATAATGTAAAGTTATTACTATTATTAGGGCCTGATCACTGAATTATTCAGATGACCTTTTTTCTAAAATTGTTTATTATTATTTAGGTTTGCGGTCAGAACAATCAAAAGACCGAAGCTATAAAAGCTTTGAGGTGTCATCAAACACCGTGGATGTGGTGTGGAGACACAAAACAAAAAGTCACCTTTTTGACCCCTCATGAGTTTGTAGGTATATATGAAACATCAGCGTGAGGTCCATAAAGGTGTGACTGTAATGGCGGACGTCCTGCTGCCGCCCTCATGCGTGTATATTTTTCATGACTGATAACGTCTGCAGTGATTGCATCCATTACAGTTGAGATATACTTCTAGACGTCATGGATGTAAATGGGAAACGCGTGGAATAAATCTAGGTTGATCACACTGTGGAAAAGTTGTTAGGACTCGACGTTAGGAGGAGATTATTTGACTATTTGACCCCGGCCACAGAAGAAGAGATTTAGCCGTTATTGTTTGTATAGACAGCGCTCCTCACTTCTTTTTAATCTTCTTCTTTTTCCAGAACAATATGAATCTTTTGTGAAATTCACACAAGACCAGATAATGCGAAGATACGGAGCCCGGCCTGCTAGTTGTAAGTTTCTTAAACCACCATTTTCTTTGCTGTCAAAATATACATTCCTTTGTGTGTCGGGAGTAAAAAAAAAAAAGTTTGACTGATCGTCGTCTCTGACTCGATCATGTTCTGTGTTTCAGATGTCTCTTGAACTCACCGTAACGAGATCCCAGCTTCCTCTCACTGGACGGCTGCTCTTCTACTGCCCCCCCGCCCTCCTCCTCCCTGCCTCCCCAGTTGATTTTCATTTTATTTCCCTATCCCAATCCTCCCCTCCCAGTCCCCATCTTAAACTGTTTGGGTGCCATTGTTTATCCTCATTTTAATCCATATGTTGATTTCTTACTTTAAAACTATTGCTGCTGGCCAAAAGTTCGAAGAATATGAAAAACTATGTATGAAGCCCCTTTTCTTTCTCTTTTTTTTTTTTCCTTGTTCATATGCGCTTTCTCAAATTCCTGACTAAAGCAGATCTGTGTCAAATCTCTTACCGGCGCTGTAGAAAAAAGCTTTTTGGCTCCTGTGATAATTCTGTATAATCTTCCAGCAGCTGTATTTAATGGCTCCTGCTCCTCACATTGCCCCCCCCCCTTTCTTGCCCCCTCCCTCCCTCTCCCTCACAACTCATTACCTGAGAATGTGGATTTTTCTCCCTTTTGAAAAAAATAAAAGTTCTGTGATTAAGATCTGGTGTCTATTACATTTTCTTGAAGCCACGATGTGTTTTTAGTGATATGGGTAGTTCTTCTCAGCAGATGAAGATTTCCCAATGAATTGTTGATGTTCACATTTCCATTCCGTTGGCTGAAAAGTTTAATTTAATCTGTTCTAGACGGTCTCACCGAGAGTTGAAGCTCGTGCTTTTGTGAGACACTTTGTGCCAAAGTTGGTGTTTTTTTTATTTCTCCGTTTAAATCATTGTAAATGTGATATTTTTGGTTTGGAAGTTGGACTTTAAAAAATAATTACAAAATGTAAATGTCCAGAAAATTATGACTCGAATAGTAATCGGACGGGAATAATTGTTAACCATGACATCGACATAGTAGCTGTTATGGACATGTAAGGATTTAAAGAAATGTTTTCTCAAAGGGGTTCTCAGCCAAGATTATAAATTATATCAATTTTTTTAAGTTATGTTTTTAAGAAATTACAATAAAATGATTAATTAGCTATTGCTTTTTTATGTATTTATTATTATTGTATATTATGAGGGCGATTAATACATAAGTGAATGAGTGTGTGTGTGTGTGTGTATATATATATATATATATATATATATATATATATATATATATATATATATATATATAAACAAAGCAGCATTTGTTACTCGACATCTCCAGTTGAGACATTTGACACTTCCTTTGTTCTTCGTGGTGGACTCTACTTCCCCCTGGTGGTCCATTCAAGTCAAAGCAACATTAGAAAAATAAATTAACTTCACTAACGTTCTGTATAATATTTAAATGTATGTCCGTGTGGATCAAAGATGGTCGCGTTCGTGTACGTGCAGGGCTGTGTGAGTGGGGAGAGGAGGAGGTGGAGGTGGAGGTGGAGGAGGAGGAGGAGGAGCGCTGATCTGCAACACCTATTGGTGACGTCACCAGGTGTGGCACTGGGAAGCAGGTAGGCTGCTGGTGTCGCGCGCGCGTTGCAGACGGCACGATTCACCGTGTTTCCGTGGAACTCACCTGGAGTTGAGTTGGAGAAAAAGAAAAAGAGGGCATCGCCAGCGTGCCGTCTGGGACGAGGGAGGAAGCTTCTTGCAGGAAGAAGCAAAGAAAGGTCTATAATTATCTCTCCAAGTGGCTTTGCTCCTGCTTCACTGAGACGGACGGGGGCTGACGGAGAGGAGACTGAAAACATGGAGGAGCGGCGCTGAACACGCTATCGTTTAAACTCCAGTGCCGCATGGGAACGTATGCACTCGCCACTTCACTAATTGAGTTTTTAAAAATCAGTTAAGCTGTAGTTGAATCTATATAGTTGCGTTCGGGACTTCTTGGAGCCCCCTGCACTCTTCCTGTCAACATTTGAGGTGAGTAAAGGCCACATTTAAGTCGAATTCATTCAACAACAACAAAACTACAGGAGACGTAACGTTATCACGTTGGACTATATTTTACATTCAGTTGTCAGGAATAGTTTTTGTGTGACCCACAACATTAGTACTATCACTAACAACGCCCAGTAAACAGGAAACGCTAATTGGCTGCAGCGTAATGACTAACAGGCCGCTGGGCAGCTGTCTGCTTCTGTATAACTCACAGGAATATTAATATTATTTAAATGTAATACAAGGAAGTAATACAATTTCAAGATATTGAATAGTACTGTCTGGCAGCTGTCAGTTGTCTTACTCAAGGAAGAGTATTTAATGACACTTGAAATGCATCTATCACGTGTACACCTTTTAGTACAATGTTTGTAGTATGTTTATGTGACTCTGGGGTCTGAAAGTGACGATTGTACACACGTTTGTGTACATTGTTGATCTGAGTTCTTTGATATTTCCTTTAATTGTTATCCTGCAAATTAAGCTCAATGTTAACTTTCACATGAAGACAACACTGGGTATTTCAAATGGCATTTTTCATTATTTTCCGGGGTTTCTTTATACATAGAATGATTAATCCTATTGAACATACTTGTTAGTTGTGGTTATCAGTTATGTCTGTTCCTATGATCGAAGTAATGGAGATATATATTTGAATGAATTTATACTTATTGACTTTTCTAGACTTCTAGGCACTTTATGAATAGAGGTGGACAATTTCAATAATACTTCCTCTATCACAGTAAATGTAATTTAATTTACATCTCAATATATTTATATATTGAGACGGTTCTAGTGTTTTTGTTTTAGCTGTTCAAGAGAGGTGTCGACTCGTTTACGGGGTTCATTTGGAGAATGTCATTTCCCCCACCTTTCTGTTTAATTAGGCCTGGAGCAGTGATGGAGGCCATCGACCTCGAGCAGCAGGAGCCGCTCCCGGTGGACCGAGACGGGCGGCGGCTCGGCGGTGAAGACGACCAGCCCGATGGTGTTAGAAAGATGGGATGTTGCGAGAAGTTCCAGCGGTCTGTCTCCAAATGGATGCTTCCAGAAGACTCCCGCAGCAAGTACCTGGAACGGGCCAACTGCTGCCCGCCCCCCATCTTCATCATCCTCATCAGTATTGCAGAGGTAGCTGTGTGCCCTGAATGTACACACACACACACACACACACACACACACACACATAATGCACGGGCACTGGGACGATCAGTATGGATTCTGTGATCTAATTCCAAATGCAGTCTACATTTGTGTTATTTGCTGCTGAGGTGTTAATTACTCTATAGATTGGCTGTGATTGTATGTCGTGGAGCAGATGTGGAAGTGAAGTCGTAGAAGCCCGACTGGGATATTGGGTCATTTAAAAAACAATTGACCTCCTGAGATGATCTTGTACAGCAGATATCGCTATGGAGATAATCAATTATCTCTAGTTTTGACCAGATATCTGTATCGATAGTGTGACAGTATTGTGGGTTTGATCCCTGGTGCGTTCACAAAATATTAAGTTAGTGCGATTTTTGACGAGGATCTAATGACAAAGTGGATAAAAGCTAATAATAGAATGAAGAGAACCTGTCTGGTAAGTTCTGAAAATGCCTTTTTTTATTGTAATGCAACCCTTAAAACCAGGAAAATATGACACTTGAGCCATATTACGATATCCAAACCAGAAGACGATATCTAGTCTCATATAAAAATATAAGAGCGTTCACTTTCTTCTTCTGCATGTCCTGATTCATAGAGTGCGCACCAGCAGGCCGTGGGCGTTGGGGGTCGTGGGGGTCACGGAGCCGTAGCTCTAGGTAGGACCTCGTGCAGCTGATCCTCCCTGGTGGGATTCCTCGATGTGCAAACAGAAAACCACACTGTGTCTTCTTTGGCTTTTTAGAATCGGGTAAATAAAGTGTGGAATGTGGAGGATCAGTGGGTGATTTGTTAAAATAGCACGAGGGGGCAGGAGGGATGCTGTGGCTCCATATCTGTGGCTTTAAAGGGAAGTATACTCTCTTTTAATATATCCCAAAGCCAATGCCGTCAGGAATGTGTTTGAAAGCCTCCATGTGGAACAACAGAGCAACGCTTGGTTTCTAGTCCTGAAGCTATAAGACGAGAGAGAGAAAGAACTAGAAAATGCATTTCCTGCTGAAAATGTGTTGTAATGCTAAGATTTGAAAGTTTGAAGCTAAAATATTAAAAACAATTGCTGAAAATTGCTGCTGAAAATGTCTAAAAATAGCTGGCGTTTGTTTAATATTGAATATTTTCTCCATAGGATCTAATGAATAAAAAAATAACTTTATTTAAAGATAGAAAAATTAGAAATATGAAAGGTCATACCCCTCTGCTCCTGAAGAAGTATATATTTTTAATATTTGAACGGTTGCTGAAGCTGAAAATATATATAGGAAGAGTACGGAAGAAATAGAAGAATAGTAAAGATCACAAGAACAATAGAGAAGCATTCCAACTAATAATGCATGGTAGTAGTTGTAAGCAGATATATGTATTTATTATTGTATTGGTTAGCAACCAATACACTATGAACAGATAGTGAATGACAATAGTAAAACTCCATTGTTGACAATGAAGAATTACAAATGTGTATATTTTCCTTATTAATGTTTAGTAATGGAACTTGAAGTAAATATTTGCCTATATTTCGTCTTATTTTTAAATATTTTTTGTGCACATGATACAAATGTTTTTGAAACCACAAATGTTTTATTTTTAAATGAATTGATTTGTATATTTCCTCTACATTATCTCTACTAGGGGATACATCCATACACACGAATGATTTAAAATCCTGGAACAGAAGTGGTGGTGAAGTCTGTTTGTCTGTTTTTTGAACACTCGCCTCCTCGTGACATTCGACTCATTCTCCGCTGGCAGAGGTCCAATGTCGCCGCTTTTGAATTCCTGCGAATACTTTATTCGCCCGGAGAGGATCGACCGAGCTGCGCTCTTCTTTCTCAGCGCCGCCACCGCTTTTCCTTCCCAGCGTTCCCGGCGTGTGAGCCGCTCCGCACGATCCCACCGGGGGGGGGGGGATCTCCAGCGGTCGGTTAAACACACGTCAACATCTGTATTTCTCGATCATCCTTCCCCCTCTTTATTTTCTCAGCTGTCTCTGATTTGGCGTCCTCCCCCCATCCTGCCGCCAGCCGTAAAGTTTGACTCCATTAAAAAGCATGACGTCCTCTCGGACTAACGGCGTCTCTGTGCTCCCCGCCAGCTGGCCGTGTTCATCTACTACGCCGTGTGGAAGCCTCAGAAGCAGTGGGTGACCCTGGACGAGAGCATCTGGAACAGCCCCCTCACGTACAAGCCTGACGACCGGCAGGAAGCATGGCGCTTCATCTCCTACATGTTTGTCCACGCCGGGTAAGCGCGGCGCGGCGCGGTCAGAGGCCTTAATTACACCGCGGGCGCATGAGTCACATCGGGGGGGCGTGGCCAAAAACAAACCACCGATACTTTACAGCGAAGCTCATAATCTCTGCTGTTTTTTTTTTCCTTCTTTTTTCCTGATGCTGTCAGGTGTTGATTCAATTCTGACGTCATGTTTGTACTCATTACAGCGTTCGGGGTTTGGGGGAAACGTCGTCACGATTTTGACACCTGCTTCCGCACTACCTCATATTCACGGCCACAGCGGCGAGGGGCAGGGTGCCGTTGGCGTTTCGTAGAGGCGGACGGAGCACATCTGTCAAAACACGGCCAACGCCGAGTGACGCAGAGAAAAACAACCGCGTGCACATGAGCCGCGAGACGACGGGGAAAACCCACAAAGTCATGAGCAGCTCATGTGTGTCCAAACACTGTAGAGACGCAACGATGAGCCGCACCGTTAGGCAGGGGGACGCGTTGGCTCAGCCCACACACGCCATCCTGCTGCTCCAGAGCGCTCCACGTGGGATTTGATTCCCCAGATATTCGCCCTGTGCGAGTGCCCGACGGTTCTTATACGTTTGGGATTTGCTTTTTCGGGAGCTGCAGGATATGTCTACAATGTCAAAGCTACAGAAAAACACCAGCCTTACCAGGGATCGTACGGTCATGGAAAACCTGGAAAAGTCATGGAATTTTAAAATGGTCATTTCCAGGCCTGGAGAAGTCATGGAAAAAACTTAAATCATAAGAGTTTTGGAAAAGTCCTGGAAATATGTTAAAATCACATGTTCATTTACGCCGAGTTTGAAATAATTAATATGTTTTTTAAAGAAAGATGCTCAAAATATAAGCCGGCGTACTCTCAATACACAAAATGTTCTAAATGGTTCATGTTTTTACCGAGATTTCAGTTTGGTCATTGACATTTGGTTTAAAGTCCTGGAAAAATCATGGAAAAGTCCTGGAAATCCACTGGTCCAAATGTGTAAGAACCCTGCTTACCCCCCGACATTGTTTTTACAGTCGACTCGTGTTTCTGATGAAGTCCGTCCTTCTCCTCCTCTTCTCCGCCCGTCTCTAGCATCGAGCACATCGTGGGGAACCTGTTGATGCAGCTGCTGCTGGGCATCCCGCTGGAACTGGTCCACAAGGGATTTGAAGTGGGGATGGTTTACCTGGCGGGCGTCCTGGCAGGTTAAAAAAAAATAAAAAAATCACCTTTTTTTTCATTTATTATTTATTTATTGGCGCTCTGTCGTTGCACAAAGCAGCTCGAGCGAGCCGGACTTGATCTGCGTTTGCAGAATGCTCCCTGACGCCCGACACTAACGTAACGCCACCGTTTGTCTCCGTCTCCCCGCAGGCTCGCTGGCCAGCTCCATCTTTGATCCCCTCAGTGCTTTGGTGGGGGCGTCTGGGGGCGTCTACGCCCTCATAGGGGGCTTTTTCATGAACGCAGTGGTGGTGAGTTCAGTGTTTACGTTGTTGTTGTTCAGGTGAGGGAAGAGGCCGTCCCACCTCTGGTTCACATGTTTTAGATGCTTTAACAGGTGACATACACTACCGTTCAAAAGATTGGGGTCACTTAGAAGATGTCGTTATTTCTCCAAGAGAAGCCCTTTTTTTCGATGAAGATGACATTAAATTAATCATAAATACACTTTATACATTGTTCACGTAGTAGATGACTATTCTCTGGTGTTTAATGAAGTCTCTACAGAGGTGTATAGAGGCCCATCTCCAGTGTTCTAGTGGTACATTGTGTTATCGCCTTAGAAGACTAACAGGGTTAGAAAACCCTTACATTTTTTTTATGTGAGCGCAGCTGAAAACAGTTATGCCGGTGAGAGAAGATATAAAACTGGCCTTCCTTTGAACTACAAGTTTGAAGAACTAAATTACTATTTCAAATAAAAATCATTATTTATAACCTTGTCAATGTCTTGACTATATTTTACATTCATTTTGAAATTCATTTGATGAATAAGAGTGAGTTTTCATGGAAAACACACACCTGTCTGGGTGACCCCAAACTTTTGAACAGTAGTGTACAAAGATAATTTGATGGTGTATGTTTTGAACATTTCCAAAGAAAAGGCCAGGCGACAGATTTGATTGTCTGGGGGCGTAATGTGAGCAGCGTACAGCAGCAGCTCAACTCTTCTCAAACAAATGTCTAATTTCATTTCACAGAATTTCCGAGAGATGATTCCTCTTCTCGGAGTGTTCCGGATCCTCGCGATAGTGATATTTGGTACGTTCTACTGTGTGTTTCGATATGCTTTCTAACTGCCGCAATCACACTTTCACAATATTTAAAACTGGTTTCTTTCGCCAGTTGGGACCGATTTTGGATTTGCCTTCTACAGACGGTTTCTCTCGGACGAGGCTGGATTGAAGGTTTGTGCTCCTTCCCCGGTACAGTAGAGTAGAGGACTCCGGCGTGACCTTTTCACAGAAGCTCCCCCGAGCTGTCGCTGCGTGGTGATGGATGTAACCTGCTCGTGGCCACAGGCGGCATCAGCAGCTCTTGCTGGGACTTGATTATTCTCCCGGAGAAATACCTCTCTGTGTGGGCACCAACTAATGAACAGAGACCTAGAACACAACACACGCCGCTTCAAATCAGTACTCCCGAGTTGAGAAACGGTGACTGTCGTCTTTTGACTGCGTTAGTCTCCTGGAGGATCTTCTTCCTGTCGGATGAGGCGTGTTTGTCTTTCTAACTGATTAGCAGACTCTAAAAAGCTGATTCCTCGTTCCCTCCGCCGTGTTGTTATCTCGCTTCCTTTTCCTTTGTCTCTTTTTTTGTCTCTGGTTCTGCGGGTATCTTGTGTGCGAGGTCGGATGACGGGAGCCGACGGCGTGCGCTCTATTTAATTTGGGTCATTACAGGCTCACTGAAAGCTCACTTCACCGTCTCCCCTCCCCTCCCAGGTGTCTTTTGTGGCTCATTTCGGAGGGATCGCGGCCGGGATGACCATCGGCTACGTCTTCTTCAGCGCCTACAACAAGAAGCTCATGAAGGACCCACGCTTCTGGCTCTGCATAGCCGGATACGTGCTGTTCGTGGTCTTTGCTGTGGTCTTCAACATCTTCCTGAGCCCGGCTTAATAGGACCATGAAGCTGCACTCATTTTTTAAATGTTTACACTAAAGCTAAACTAAAGTTAACACTAAAGCCTCAATGTCACTTAGGATGCTGTATTTCACTGATTTACTGAAGGGTTTCAGTGAAAAGTTGCTTTTCAGTGACTTCTGTCAAAGTGCACAGGGTATTTTTATTTCTTTGTCTACTATCCGATTGTCTTATTTTTGGAGCTGAATTAGTGAGTTTGAGGAGGTAGTGCCCCCTGCTGTTCATGCGGAACATTGCAGACAGCATGTTTTCTATATTTAGACAATGGAGCAAAACGTGCCTTAAGTGAGGAGTCATTTAAAACTGAATGATATTTTAGCTGAGCATTTTAATGTGTTATTCATGTTTTAACGTTTGTGAGTTTCTAGACCTCTTTGACCTTCATCGGGGAGTCAACGAACACACCGGTCCCATTTCACCTTATTTTTCCTTTATAAAATCTTTTTTCTCAAACTGTTTAACTGAATACTTTCTGTTGAATCATCCAGGACTCTCTCTTGGACTTTCAGTATTCATGACACGTGTTTTTAAATGTGGTGAGATATTTTCAGCACGTGAGAGACGAGAAAGAACCCGATGAGTTTCTCAGGAAGTGTCGAGCTGTGGCTTAATGCCACGTTATTGTTTCAGCCACTTCCTGTTGATATGACGGGACTCATTAGATTTGAATTTTTGTAAACCTGCTGATTGTTTTTCATCCTTAGAAGTACAAACCTTTGTCTCCTGTTTGATTGCAGTTGACTGTCATGGAATAAAAAGGGTGGTTGAAGTCGGACGATACCCCAACTTCACTTTAGGGAAACTGTCTTTTTAACTTTTAGTTCAGTGTTGGTACATTTTCTGTAGATTAAGACCAAACAGAAACCTCCCACACTTGGTTTTGCATTTCCACAACTCAATGTCTTAATTATTTTTAATGATTTAAAAAAATATATATTTGTTGTCAAATTGAATCTTTGGCAGAAACTGATGATTGATTTTCATCTTTTTTTTATATATATATATATATATTACAGACTACATTTCCCATGGTTGTCTCATTCAATGTCAACTAGCGGCGTGCGCAGCAGGGCGGTTTGATGCTGCAGGGTCTCCCTTACATGTTGTGATTGCACCTGAATGTCGGCGACTGCTTTCTACAGTATGTGGAAAGTTCTATAGTTTCCAAACACAGCTCATCAATATGACTTAGTGCATCAATATGCAATTACCATGTGCTTGTTTGCCTTGACCCCGACGCAGGGGGAAGTGTATGTTGTCCCATGTAGCGCAGCGATCGAACCATCTGTTGTCCCTGGACCACTCTGCTGCGCCCCGTCGGAGGGCAGCGCGCCCCGAGTGACCGGTGTGCTGCTCAGCGCTCGCTGCTGAAGGGTTTTTGAATTTGTTATTGAAAATGTGCCGCTTCACAGTATAGAGGGAATGAGGATCTTTCTTTTAAGACAACATTGTAGAGTAAAAAAAAGTAATTAGTCTGATAAAAGTTTTTCTACAAATAAAGTTCAATAAACTTAAAACTAAACTTTCCAGTTACTCCTCCACCATAGAACATGTTGAATCATATACATATATATATATATGTATATATATATATACATATATATATATATATATATATACATATATATATATATATATATATACATATATACATATACATATATATACATATATATATATACGTATATACATATACATATATATATATATACACACACACACACATACATATACATATATACACACATACATATATACACATACACATACATACATATACATATATACATATACATATATATATATATATATATATATATACATATACATATATATACATATACATATATATATATATATATACATATATATATATATATATATATACATATATATATATATATATATATATACATATATATATATATATATATATATATATATATATATATATATACATATATATATATATATATATATATATACATATATATATATATATATATATACATATATACATACACATATATATATATACACACACACATATACATATATATATATATATACACACATACATATATATATATATATATATATATATATATATATAAAAAATAAAAAAAATCACTGGATCCACAGCCTACGGTTGAAGTACAAGGGGAAAAAAATTGTCTGATTGAAAAAGGGGAAATCACATTGGGATTCTCCCAGTACGGTCTCCCAGTGTGACCTCCTGCACCCTTAATGTGTTTGTACCAGACTGGTTTGAATCAATCCTGATCTACTGGGCAGAGCGAGAGTTTTGAGGTCAGAAGGAAAGAGCTCATCATTTTGAATGTTGCCAATCAAAGATTCCCACTCGTAGCTCGTCTTGCCTTGATGACCATACTTCTCCCACGGAGGCATTTAAAGGTATTTAGAATAGGGCGGTGTGCACACCAATCCATTGTGATAGATTTCTTGTAAATGGGATGAAATAAAGTGTCAAGTGCGTGAGAACATATTTACATCCAGAGAGGAACAGCCGGCAATGAAATCAGACATGGTGTCTCATTGATTACGTTGCTATAGTAGAACACTATTGAATTACGAGGCCTGGTTAAATAACGGACTGGTATTGATAATGTGGGGATCCCAAACCACAGGGACGGCTTCTTCTCCTTTGTTTGCACAAACGACTCCAACAACACCACCACCTGCGCATTCAGTCTAGACTTACAACATTTTTGGAAACAGGGTGGTTATTTTTACACACACACACACACACACACACACACACACACACACACACACACACACACACACACACACACACACACACACACACACACACACACACACACACACACACACACACACACACACACACACACACACACACACACACACACACACACACACACGTTGAGTGAGTTATTACAGCCCTGCTGCTCAATGCATGCCGTAGTTCTTTACTGTTGGAAAGGGAAGGAAAACTAAAAAAAGACCAATAAAACTATCCCTGCAAATATTGAGGTCAATATCAGTGTTACGACATCATTGCGAGGCCGTGATTTAAATGCATGGGTGAAGCGGTCGTTATTGACTTCCTCTGGTCAGAGGAGTGTTGGCAACCGCCCAGCTGTTCCCTCTTCGTTCGGAGCAGCGCTGGGCAGAGGCGGGTCACTTGGGTTTGGACGATGATGTCCAGGGTCTCTCGTGGAGGGTGGCAACGAATTTAAAACAACTTTGGGGTGACCGCGTCACGGCTGCATGACCCGAGTGGATTTAAGTCGGCACCGGCAGTCGGTGCACGGTAAACGGAAACGGCGGCAGCGCAGAACTCCACCCCGGTTATGATCTCATGACGCTGCGGCCGCAGGGGACGCTGGACCAACACCTCTACTTCACATAGGGTTTCTTTATCTACATTATCTTTGCAAATGTGACATTGTGCATTTTTTTCTTTTAAAAAAGGTATAGTAATTTCTTCATATTTCCTCTGTTGCTGGGAATTCTAAATGAATACTTTAACTAGTTTCTCCTTTTGTCTCGTCTTTTCTTTAACATCGTGTTAACCTAAAAATATTGTGTTAAAATCCAATTTATTTTCTCTAGGTTGACTAGTATTTTCACTGTACTATTAATTGTTTTTACAACCACATTAAACAGTTCCATCACTTATTCCACCTCTCTCTCTCTCACCCACTTCCTCCCAGTCACAATGGCAGAGTGAAGATGGGCGACTGGAACTTCCTGGGGGGGATTTTGGAGGAGGTGCACATCCACTCCACGATGGTCGGCAAGATCTGGCTCACCATCCTGTTCATCTTCCGCATGCTGGTCCTCGGCGTGGCGGCGGAGGACGTGTGGAACGACGAGCAGGCCGACTTCATCTGCAACACCGAGCAGCCCGGCTGCAGGAACGTGTGCTACGACCGCGCCTTCCCCATCTCCCTCATCCGCTACTGGGTGCTGCAGGTCATCTTCGTGTCCTCCCCCTCGCTGGTCTACATGGGCCACGCCCTCTACCGGCTGCGGGCGCTGGAGAAGACGCGGCAGAAGAAGAAGGCTCTGCTGCGCAAGGAGCTGGAGCTGGTGGACGTGGAGCTGGCGGAGGCCAGGCGGAGGATCGAGCGGGAGGTGAAGCAGCTGGACCAGGGGAAGCTGAACAAAGCCCCCCTGAGGGGCTCCCTGCTGCGCACCTACGTGGCCCACGTCTTCACGCGCTCCATCGTGGAGGTGGCCTTCATGACGGGCCAGTACCTCCTGTACGGCTTCCGCCTCCACCCGCTCTTCAAGTGCGAGCGGGACCCGTGCCCCAACGCCGTGGACTGCTACGTCTCGCGGCCGACGGAGAAAAGCGTCTTCATGGTGTTCATGCAGTGCATCGCCGCGATCTCCCTCTTCCTGAACATCTTGGAGATCACGCACCTGGGCTACAAGAAGGTCAAGAAGGGCATCTTGGACTTCTACCCTCACCTGAGGGACGAGAGGGACGAACTGGACGACTACCACTACAACAAGTGGAAAAAGGAATCCGTGGTGCAGACCGGTGCGCCCCGCCGGGCGACCATCGCCACCGTTCCCAGTGACTACGGCCTGCTGCTGGAGCGGGGGCGGGGCCCAGCGATGTACCCCAACCTCATCAGACCCTCACCGTTTCTACCTCTTCAGAGCAGGCCGCCGCCGCCGCTGCAGAACATGGCCGAGTCCAGATGTTCAGCCCCCCCGCCGCGTTGCAACCGCACCTCCACGACCACCGAACCCCGCTTCCGGTGCCGAGACTCCCCGATTCGTCCGAAGCAGGAGGCGGACGACTCGTTGCCCCTCCCCCTACACAGCAAAGAGGACGGCGGCAGTGAGCGAGGGAGTTCGGACTCTCCCAAGTGCGCCCGGAAGGCGGCGGACCCCGTCGCGCCGCCGCCGCCGCCAGCGAGCGCGGCGAAGAGGCCGTGCCGGGCGCACGGCGCCGTCCGGTGCTCCACGGTGCCGGAGAGCGTCAGCTCCGACACAGATTCGTGCGGGGCTGCAAAAGCCGGCCGCGGACACGCCGCCGCTCAGACGCCGAGGGCAGATGGCAAACGCCAGAGCCGGCCGTCCACCCCGGAGTCACTGGACGACTCCAGCTCAGGGTCCGGGCACAACCCCAGACCCCCGTCCTCCAACTGCAAAACATCCATGGCGAGCAACGCGAGCAGCAGCCGAGCGGCGGACCTGCAGGTCTAGACTGTCAACGCGTTTCCTGACAGCGGTCACCGGCGTATGGACCGGACGCCATATCCACATGCAGGACCTCACTCTGCTGCCTCCGATCTGGTGAGAGTTTGCTCCCATTTGATTTATACGGCTCGCTTGGATACCCCATTGGAGTCATGAAACGGACATCTATAAATGCTTTTGGTGACATTACAAAAATAAACTGAGGACCTTGTATAGTATGTTTTATATATTTTTCAACTGTTTTTGGAACAAACTTGTATTCTATTGTGACCGAGTGCGTGCACCGCGACCCAATGAGCATGAACAATGACCATCCTACTGATCCAATATGAGACCAGACCTGCACTGTCAAACATAGATGAGATGTCAGCAATGGTCTTTTTCATTGAAGTGTGACATAAACATTGCATCCAGATGTTTGTGAAGAAAATATGTTTTAGTCTGAAGTTCAATTCCACCTCTGTATGTTTTAGGGCATTAGCAGGGAGCTGTAGTTTTCACTAGTCAAGTTTCCCTCAAGCATATCAATATAAACAGATTATTACTGTTGATAGTTTTAACTCTAAAATGACTAAATCTGATTAAACTTGGTAGAAAACCGGATGTCCTCTGGTCTCCAATGTCTTCATTTGTCTCTATAAATGTTATCTCATTTCTATACTTGTTTGTTTCCTGAGAAGATTGTTAATTTTGCCTTTAGAGTAGAAAGTAATGAATGTTATAATAAACGTAAACAGCTTTATCTGAACACAGTATTAAAATCCCATCATATACACTAATAAATGGCCCAACTGATACGTTGTTTCTTTGGAAATGAGTTTAATCAGCGATACAATACAACATTATGAAAAGTGCTATATTTTACTGGTAACCCGCTCATTGTAAATTAAGTACGAGTGTGTCTCTGTCACACACTGTCACGATGCTCTAAACAAAGCATGTTGCTTTAATAACTATGAAAGTAAAAGAGAAAAATAGCACATTTGTTTTTGTTTTTCAAATAGACCCGTCAAAAAAAAGGACATGTCCTAAAGGAATACTTTATTTAGCGTGAAGTATTTCTTTAAGATCTGACTTTTTCAGCCATATAAAAAAAAAAAAAAGGGAAATTTCTCAAGCTAAGTTAAAGATTAAACAAACAAGGAACAAACTTATATACATACATGTACAGCATAAGTTAAATTCTAAGAAACGGTAGAAAAGAAGATTTACAAAAAATAGGCACCTAAAAATCGTCTGCCTTCACGTAATAGTGTCGTGTCATGAAAGCAAAAGCAAAATTAACAAAATCTACATTGATTAAGCCAAAGTGCTGCTGTGGTCTAGTCAGCTGTGGCGCCATCTTCAGGTTCATAACGCTGCAGCTGGAGATGCGGAAGAGAAAGCGTACCTACGTTAGGCGTGTTGCCTGAAATGACACATGACTCACGACAGGAAGAAGTCCAAACGCACCTTTGATTTGAGGTCTTTGTTTTCGTCTGCCAGGTGTGCACACCTCAGCCTCAAGTCGGTCACCTCCTGCTGCAGGGCCTCCGCGTCCGTTAAAGTCTGACCCCCAGAATTCAGATGCTGCTTCACAAATCTGGGAAAGGAGTTTGTTAAAGAATCTACTTCTAAACATTTTTCTACATTTTGGTTCGGAGTTGTCGGTGCGGGAATTAATACAGTCCCGAGGCTCAACTCACGACCAACTACGAGCCAGAGAGGCAACATCTGCAAATAGTTCAGCTTGTGTGTAGAAGGATACTCCAGAGCGTTCCCGGGCTTATCAGGTTGTTCATACAAAGACACTAGGACTAAACAAAAACAAAGAGAGTTAGATACAATTGCATAAATAGGGCTGGATATCAAATGTAAAATGAGCTCAAGTGAGTATTAAAACTCAAATAAGTATTAAGAGTAAATTAAAGAGTGTGTTGTCATCAGCCCTGCAACACTGCTACTGAGTTTACACCGATATTTCAATCTACTATTCTCTTTTTACTCAGACCAGAAACACTGCCATTTGTGTTAATATATTCACAGGGTTCTTACACATTTTGACCAATGGATTTCCATGACTTTAAACCAAATGTCCATGACCAAACTGAAATCTCGGTAAAACATGAACAATTTAGAACATTTTGTGTATCGAGAGCGTACACCGGCTTATATTTTGAGCGTCTTTCTTTAAAAAAACAAAACATTAATTATTTCAAACTCGGTGTAAATAAACATGTGAATATAACACATTTCCATGACTTTTCCCAAACATTTATGATTTCAGTTTTTTTCATGACTTTTCCAGGCCTGAAAATTACCATTTTAAAAATGCCATGGCTTTTCCAGGTTTCCCATGACCGTACGAACCCTGTAAACATTCAGGACAGATGAAAATCTGCGTCGACTATTTGTACAAATGTAGCTGGTTTCAGTTGTAACATTGTCTTGAACTCTCCTGGGATGCCTCATGTGCTCCTCATTACTAAAGTGAAGTTTGTGAACAGTGGCCACGCTCACAGAGAAGATATCTAGACCTGAGGGAGAAGAAGTGCCATACCACTGGTCAGACTGTCAACCACACCAGCTTTCTCCAAGTATCTCCTAAACTGTTCCCGTTTGGGGTCTGGAGTCTGAAGGAAGAGAAAAGTCATTCATTGCATTACCAACATTACATTACATTACATGTCATTTAGCAGACGCTTTTATCCAAAGCGACTTACAATAAGTGCATGTCAACCTAGAGTACAAACTAAGAACAACAAGAATACAGAAAGTAACATTTCCTCAACATAGCCAAACTACAAAAGTACCATAATAAGAGCCATTCAAGTGCTACTAAAGTGCAAATCTGTGTTTTAATCCAGATATAGTGGGAAGAGGCGTGTTTTCAGTTTTAAACAACAAAACTGTAAACCGCCAGGACTAGTTAACTAGAATATACCAAAGAAAAGAAATGTAGATTAAAAATAAAATAAATGTTTAAAATTGACACCACGCTTGCTTTCACGACAGTCGTTAATTCCCATGAATGCCTTTCTTGTTAGTCATTTTCAAAGTTAACAATGAACGTAACACACATCAGATATAAAATGGTCAAACTGTGACCTGCGGGAGAATATGTGACGATAAAGGTAGTTTTCAGTCGCTTTTTATATTATTATCTTTACTAAGGCGCACCGACAAACATTTACGACCCCAAGGCCCCACCACGAGTCGTCACAGGTGAGGTAAGGACTCCCTAATGAGCAGCTTGGTGCCGCGCGAGCCCGTGTTAGTTTAGCTAGCTGGCCGCTAACGTTGGTAACATTAGACAATAACCTGTTCAGTAAGAGTAAAACAAAGCGACAGCAGCAAACACACTTACTCTGTGATGTGCCATAATGATGTCGTCTTTAAAGCTGGCTTTCTTCTTCTAATTACCGGGTTCGGGGTGCCGCTTATCGCCGCTAATCTTAATTGTGAAACGCAGGAAAACTGTCGGGGGCTGGAGAATTAAGTTTCGTTTATGCAACCCGTCTGCTGTAGCTGGTGCCTTCAGGTGTCCCTCGTACAAAATACTGCATCCGGCGTATTGATTGGCGAGAGCGAAAACCGTCATTGGCAGTTGGCTTAGTTTGTTTTGTTGCTGCTGTTAACATTACTTATGATGAAAATAAAAGAAAGGCACATGAATTATCTACTGTTTTTGTTTTGTTTGTCGTGTGTTTTTGTGTTACAAATGGTCTATAATTGATACTTGATTATTTAACAGATTCTGGACATTATTAATTCCGACATTGTAGAAAGACATTGAAAGTCTTCTTTTTAGTTGATTTCTGCCGCCCTCTGCTGGTTATATCGCAGAACACAAGCACTGCCCACTTTCTAGTCGCCTCATTGTTTAACAACCTTCTTCAAACGCATACTTATTTTACCACAAATAAAAATGTAAAAGTGAAGTGTTAATCTAACATAATTAAATGTATTCAAATATGTTTGTGAAGTGTGCATTTGCATATTATTCGGGTGATAGGTCACAAAACAGGTCTTAGTACGAGTCAGGTGACAGCGACCAGCTTCAGCAGAGTGACAGGAGCTGCAGACCAATCATCTCTTGCATATGAATCCAGATAACCAATCAGAATTAAGGGGTGGCAACAAAGGGGATAGTTTTTGTTTTTTTTTCACTGGAGAGGAAATCCGAAATGTGTGGGATCACACTCGGTGTTTCCAAGTAGCCCGAGCTTTATTGACAAACTGTATTCATTGTGTGGCGACAGTTTGTGTCGCGTACCGACCGACCCGCAAACACGGCCGTTGGCGACCGACAAGCGGGGTGGGGGAGAGAGTGGAAAAGAAGGGGGGACGCGACCGTCGTTAGGTCAAAATGTCGATTCAGTACGAGGTGGAACAGCTGGCGGACAGCTACGGGGTGGCGGACTCCTTCCCTAAAGATTTCGGTTACGGCGAAGAGGAGGCCGACATCGAGGACAGCCCGGCGGCGTCCGACAGCAAGCCCAGAATCCTGCTCATGGGTTTGAGGAGAAGTGGGAAATCGTCCATCCAGAAGGTAGGGGGGGAGACGTGTGCACTGTTAGCTGTTAGCTTCCCCCTAGCCCCTCACAGTAGTAAACGGCACGTGAGCTTAGATATATAACGAGTCTGTTCTGCACGTCTGGCTTCGCGTGAGGGGAAGAGCGGCGTTCAAAGACCCGGTCCCGCAGCCTCCAGTGTTAGCCGACGCCAGTGTAGCCGCAGCAGTGGATTATTAACCAGGTGGACAGGTGACGCCCGCGTGCATCCTCTCTGACACATGGACACGAAGGCACGTGACTGTTTGCTGAGCAACTTGTCGAACATTGTGACAAATGGATTTCAGTCCCACTTAGCTGTGAGGCACTAGGCGAGGACTGGCGTGCAGCTCGTCACGTGACTGCAACCTGACCACACCTACCCGTCTGCAAGTCCTGACACTTGGTTTTAAATCAGTGCGCCAGGAGAACTTCCTCCAGTTTGGCCAACATGGTCTTTCAGATTGTTTTTACTTTAAAGCTGGAAGATGAATGCATCTTCATATATATAATTATTACATTATTTCCCTCATATTTTGTTAGGACATGAGCAGCCATGATCTATGTTTCAGGTGAGATGGTCCACACCCAATAAATATACCAACAGCAGAGAAATCTGGGATCATATTTACATTTTTATAACTTAAAACGCAAACTCTTTTGAAGTAAGATTTTGAGACGATCCCTCGACAAGACATACCTGCGTCACTATTGTACTTTAGTGGAATAACTTCCAGAACAAAGGTGTAATTAATGAAGTGATCACAACCTCTTTGAGGTGTTACCCACAGGTTAATCCCTCCTTGATAGCGGTTAACTTTGTGTCACGCATCCTACCGCAAGGTTAGCTGCCTCGCTTATATTCTTCAAGTCTACACTTTCAGGAGGGAACTGTGGTTGAATAATAGATGAGATGCACATTTTATTATTTATATTCAAAATCAAGGGGGAAGTAGAATCACAGTTGATATAGCGTGACTTGTAGGGAGCCTGAAGGAATGAACGTAAATACTGTCGGATCTCCGTACAGAAGTGAACAGTTGCACCGTTTGCTATAATCCACACGCCGTCAAGTCTTGGATTAATGTTCTCCTGCAAGCCTCCAGTCTGGGCTGCAACACATGTGATTTGGCTTGTTGCTGGTTCATTGGCCTCTGACCTCAGTGAACAACATATACTGACTCAAAATGGCAGTGGGGGAGAGAGCAACATGTTGTCGACCCTTTTAATGGTATTCACTAAAGAGCATGATCAGACTTTAACTTCATATAGCAGCTCGACAT
Source organism: Liparis tanakae (assembly GCA_036178185.1). NCBI lineage: Eukaryota > Metazoa > Chordata > Actinopteri > Perciformes > Liparidae > Liparis > Liparis tanakae. Next base: position 5,364,316 of record CM070092.1, read on the forward strand.
CACGCTGATGAAAAATGCGTTGCATCAGAGTGCTGCATCAGAGTGAGTCTGCACTGGCGTGCCCTCTTTCCTCTGGATGTCGCTTTGCTTAAATTGCCACATCAGCCAAAATACAATCCTGCCAGGGTATTTGCTCCCATGAAATATTATTTTGACAGAAGCAGTTTAGCAAGATACAAAAGTATTGCTGGACAATCATTTCCAATGCATCACTTTCTGTGTAACTAATGACTAGTAAAGGAAACACCCAAGAAGTCTGCGTATAAAGTTATATTCTATTATTAATATAGTATTATTGCAAAAGCATCAGAAGCATTCATCCAAGGGCACCAGGGATAGTTGGCAACCACATTTTGGAGCACATCTCACATTGGCAAATTCTGTAAATCAAACTTTAAAGTTATTTTGTTAAATTCCACACAAATATAGGTCATCTGCATTTATTGTACTTGAACGTTTACACTTCTGATTTCAGGTGGTGTTCCACAAAATGTCTCCCAACGAGACGTTGTTCCTGGAGAGCACCAACAAGATCTACAAGGACGACATCTCCAGCAGCTCCTTTGTCAACTTCCAGATCTGGGACTTCCCGGGTCAGGTGGACTTCTTCGACCCCACCTTCGACTACGAGATGATCTTCAGAGGAACCGGCGCTTTGATATTTGTCATCGACGCTCAGGTGAGGAACCGAATAAAAAACGACGTGACCGTTCCGTGGTTATAAACACTGGGGCGTTTTACCGGCTTGAAACTGTCTCACATGTTACTCTCTAAATCTGACGATATTCTGAATAAGTTTTGCAAATATTTTTCCTTTTTTTTAGCAAATAAAAATGCACTCATTCAGAAAACAAATGTTTTTGTGTGCTGTAAGGTGAAGGTGAAGTTAAAAGCCCTGGAGAATAAACTCTGTGACGGACATCCAGGATACCAGACCGTTACGAGGCATGTCTTTTATGCCAGTGATCTAAGTGCTTTTAAGGAGTAGTCTCATGTCTGCCCCGGCGGGTCTAATTGCAGACTTTGTTTGTACTCTACTAAGTGCATCAGGTTCAATTAGTTTCAGCAGTTGGTCACACAGTGATATCTGGTGATATCTTGAAGATAATGCAGCGGTCCGTTTCCTCCTACCTGGTCCAAAGCGGATCAGCGTGTACAGGTGGCGTCCCTGTGATGCTTCTCTAGACGCCGTGTGTTGATTTTCTGAAGGGGATTAGCTGCACTTGCAATTAAGTATTTGTATCGCTGCCCTAAAATAATTTAAATAAGCCATTTTGAAGGTTTATCCCAAGCAGGAGATAGTTTCTTTGAGATTTTTCATTGTGTATTTTGAGGTATCTGAAGATTTAAAGAAGCTTCATTGTGTGGTTCTCAAACGCTTGAACTCATCTGACGGTATAACCAAAATAACGATTCATTTGATGGTGATTGTGTGCATTAATGTAGCCGTAGAAGATAATTGTGGTTCATGTTTTGCACCCAGTTTCACAATTCACTTTCTGAAGAGCTGTGCAGATTGACTATGCGTATTAATGCGTCGCTCTCTTCTTCTCAGGATGATTATGTGGAGGCCCTGGGCAGGCTTCACCTCACCGTGTCCCGGGCCTACCGAGTCAATCCAGAGATCAACTTTGAGGTGTTCATCCACAAAGTGGACGGCCTCTCCGACGATCACAAGATCGAGACCCAGAGAGACATCCATCAGAGGGCCAACGACGACCTGGCAGACGCCAGCTTGGAAAAGCTGCATCTCAGGTAACATTTAAATATTTTACTTCTGCATCTCTGCAAGGCTGACTCTATGCAATCACATATTGGTACAGTCATTTACATTAATGGTCACACACACACACACACACACACACACACACACACACACACACACACACACACACACACACTGTCGCACCTGTTGTTGCTATCAGTTCTCATTGCTGCATGGCTATAAAAGTCGTGTAAATAGGCCGTGTGTCTTTCTCCTAGTGACATCAGAGTACCATCAATATAAGAATATGATAACATTGTATGTAAGTGGGAGAGAACACCTGTAACACACAATGGCTAAATCCAATATAAAAATACACCAAAGCACATTTGGCATCAGGTGGCTTTACCTGCGTATTACTATTCATTTTAAAATAGTGCCTTAAAAACACAAACGCTCCACAACAGTTGGAGCAAATAAACACAGTCCAAGGATTACTTTATGATGCCGAAAAAATGATCTTTTATCTTTGTGACGATTCATTTATCAGATTGTCCAGAGGGGTTTTAAAGTTTTTTAAATCTTAATAAATAGCAGCTTTTCTTCTCAACTTTTAAATCAGAATCGTCTTTATTGTCCACGTATGTGTGCATGTGCATGGAGTTTGACTCCAGTTACACATACCCTATATATATATATATATATATATATATAATATAAAATGCATTAAAGACAACAGAGTAGCAACATTAACATTTAACAAGTTTGTACAATATAAAAAAACAATGAATTGGTGACGTTGGTGTAGAAAGAAACGTATCCGGCTCACCAAAATCAGAGGTGCATTGTTTTGTTTGAATGGTGTCACAAAAATGAAATCAACAACCAACCGTCGATGCCCAATTCTTACCCACACATCAAAACAAATCACACATTGTATTCTATAATCAAAGCTGGACGTGAAGAGTGTATTTACCCAAATGTGATGAAAAACATAGTCGCACCTTAGAAACGAGCTTTAACAGGTCGGAAACGTAATCGGAGACATCAACGTGTTTTTAACCCCGTGGGGAATTCGTGTCTGTTTTATTTGCAGGTTACAGAAGGTGCCTAATTTCCAACTCCTTTTAAAACAATTCATCCTCATCTCGTCAAAGTTATTCCTCGATTGTAGCTCATCCTATGATGTTTGTTTATTTGTAACTGGAGCTGCTGTTTCCCACGTTTTAATTCATCATCTGTTTGCAGCAATGCTGCGTGTTAAAACAACTTCTACAACAGCTTCCCCAACACATGGAGGCGTGAACAAGCAGCCAATCGGACGGCTGCGTTCCACTTGGAGAAGCCGGGCTGCCCAGCTTCAGGTGTTGCACATAGTAGTGCAACACCTAACTAGGGATTTAATCCTTGAGTTTTTTTAATCGGGATGATTCTACCGTTATGTGAGACTGTGTGAAAGGTCACTTGTGTGTGACACAGTGGTTTAGGGGAGGAGCTTATTGGTTGATTGGCTGGTCATGTGATTTCAGTCGTGTTGATGACACAGAGCAGCTGATGTGCTGCTAACTTTGAGCAAAACTGTGAGATTCCCCTCTGACCTCCTAATGAAGCTACGATCCCAGTTCCCATGTGGTCCGACGTATTTAATGCTGAGCTAAAATTAGTTGGCTGAATGCTTTTTTTTAATATGATAGTTAATTCATGACAGTATTGGAAAACGATTAAGGAAGTAATTTAAGTCCTTTCTTCAGAGTAAAACACTTTTTCTTTGCTTGTTGAATTTGAGGATTTGTAGAGCATGACGCTAAAATAATTGTAGATTACTTGATTCAGTAAATTCAGATTTTTTTTTTTGTCTGCTCTTTATCCGATTTGTCATAAATTCAATAATCAAAACGTTGTTTTCACAGTTTCTTTTTTCTTCTTTCTCCACAAAGTTTTCGTGGTTGAAATTTTTCAAAGGCAAAATTATTCGGCATTTTAATAGTACGTTAGATTAACCAATAGATCTTTTAATATAATGACAACAATTCTTTATTGCAGGCCCAAACAAACCAAACATAAACGTCCTCCTCGTTGCACACGGTCTGTGTAGAAGCCGGCGTCCTGGTTGTTCGCGGTCGCCCTGCAGCAGCTCGGCTGTTGCTGGGACACGCCGCTCGCCGCTCGCCGCTCGCCGCTCGCCGCTCGCTGCTTTATGCGCCGGCAGTTTGTTGTTTATTCCGGTTCGACAGCCGGAGCGGTCCTGGATATATAGCGACGCTGAGAGGGCCTTTTTATTATTTTCATGGCTCTGCTTCGTGGCTCTCCGCTGCTTTCGTCCCTGTAATGCGCCTCCCTTTATTTCTTTATCTCAGTCACAAAACTCTGTCATCATGCGTGTCCAGTTTGACATATAAATACTTTAGTCTTTTCACGTCTGAATCTGCTTTACTGCTCTTTTCTGCCATGCGGTGCCTCGTGATCTCGTCTGTATTTGTACCTGCTACCACGTGAACCGAGACGCGTTCCCTACTAGAAACTGCTCGTTCACTTCCTGTTTCTCTTTTTTCGTTTTGTCTTTCAGCTTTTACTTGACGAGTATTTATGACCACTCCATCTTTGAGGCCTTCAGCAAAGTGGTGCAGAAGCTCATCCCTCAGCTCCCCACTCTGGAGAACCTCCTCAACATCTTCATTTCGGTAAGTAAAGTCGGAGCAGCCAAGGCTTCGTAAATCAAGCTTCTCGTGGCTTTGTCATCGGCCGGCGGGATTAATGTGCGACAGCCTGCATTGTGTGAGTCACCACGGTGGCCAGCGCCTCCTCCGACGCCCTTTCTAGGGGTTGATTCGATGATAAATTAAAAATATTATTGCTGTCGATGACGCCAGACAAGAAGCCCTGCCTCGCATGATGATTACAAAATGTTTATTTTTAAAGTTACATTTCATATATTCTGAAAAATATTTAAGAGCATTTAATTGAACTTTGCAGTTGCTTGCTAGGTTCAGCTTTGAAACGTTAGATTGTTATCGTGTACATGCCGCCTGTTGCCACATATCCTGTCATGACTAAATGATTAAAGTTACATTTAAAACATGAAGTAACTCTTTATTTTAAAACTTTTTAGAGTGATCCGAATAAAAGTGAAACCAACTCTGGTACCACCTTTAGTTGTTGTCTGTTGGTATATAAATACCATTCACTATCATGGTATCTGGAATTAAAATTATTGTACTAGTGTATTTACATTTCAATATGCGAGTTAATTTAATTTTAGAAAAGCATTTATAGGTCAAATATGCACCGGCGGGGTCTAATTGAGCAAATAAAATACCAAATGATGCTACTACATCACGATGATGCAAAATCAATAAAGAAACCTCTTAACCTAAACACTGTACACACGGAAATATTAAAGGGTACTACACAGTATAAACATAATAAATATCTAGTGCTTAATCAATAAGCTGTGTGTCAAAAAAATAATGTGCAAATATTTTAGTTTCTATCATTATACTAATTATTTTTATTTTTTATTTTGACTCAGATGTTGTTGACTTAGATTTTGTTACATTAACATTTGCCTCAGAAAAATTGTATTTGACTATTGACTAACATTTTAATACATGATGAATAAAGAAAAAGCTGTTAGTTGGTCCTCTTGTAAAGAAATGTTGACCAGTTGCCAAATGAATAAGTTGCCTTCTGTCTAAATATGAAATGTTCAATGTCTGAACCATAACTTATAATTTCCTAACGCCTCTGTTTTCCCTTCCCCTTTTCGTCTCCCCCTCCTTCTCTTCTCTTCCTCTCCGTCGTCTTCGCCACCGACAGAACTCGGGGATCGAGAAGGCCTTTCTGTTCGACGTGGTCAGTAAGATCTACATCGCCACCGACAGCTCCCCCGTCGACATGCAGTCCTACGAACTGTGCTGCGACATGATCGACGTGGTCATCGACGTCTCCTGCATCTACGGGTGAGTTAGACTCGGGGGCCGGGGGGGGGGGTCTATAGATTAGCTTGATTAACACTCTATTGATTTACATATTAAATGCAAAAAGAAGATTCATTTCTTAATACTGTAGCTCAGGGGTCAGGAACCTTTTTGACTGGGTGATCCATAAAGGCCAAATATTTCTAAATATATTTCATTGAGAGCCATATAGTATTTTTTAACGTGTAATAAATACGCGCACAGACACGGCATCGGAGCTCTGCCGAGAAGTGTTGACGCGACACGTAGAGACGGAAATGAAGGCTGTTTAGTTAGTTTAATAAAAGAATAAAGACGTGCTCTTTTTTCTTTTTTTTTTACACAAAGAAACGGTGCATTTATGATACATTTAGCATTTTTCTCCCCCCCCCCTCAAGCATTCAAGTCAACAGTGTCATTCTTATGGACAAACTGCCTCCCCGACCAACAACCTCTTAATAAACTAAACTAAATCGAATGGAAAAATGAATTAAGAATTAGTAAATGAACTGTTGTATAAAATCAAGGATACACGATAGCTGCTCGACGTGCTCTTTAAGAAAAGGGAGCTTAAATGACTTCTGCTGTAATCTGGCGCGATAGAGAAAATTACAGGGGGGGGGGGGCGGAAGAGCCATATATAGCTTGCGAGCCATAGGTTCCCGACCCCTGCTCTAGTTTATAGAGTTCACAACCTGCGTTTTCCGTGGATTCTTTAATTGATGTGTTTATTTGCGCCATCATCCGTGTTTAAGTGTTTGCGTTTCGCCACGACAGTCTGAGGGAGGACGGCAGCGGCAGCGCCTACGACAAGGAGTCCATGGCCATCATCAAGCTCAACAACACGACGGTGCTCTACCTGAAGGAGGTCACCAAGTTCCTGGCGCTGGTCTGCATCCTGCGGGAGGAAAGCTTCGAGCGCAAAGGTGAGCCTCCGGGGCCCCGAGCCTCCGGGGCCCCGAGCCTCCGGGCCCCGAGCCTCCGGGCCCCGAGCCTCCGGGCCCCGAGCCTCCGGGCCCCGAGCCTCCGGGGCCCCGAGCCTCCGGGCCCCGAGCCTCTTCCACGTTGTTCGAGGATGAAAGCGAGTGTTTATCGGCTTGTTTACATATGAAGTGTAAACAAAGAAAGCTGAACAGTGGACAATGTTGCAAATTAATTAAAGGGAGGAAATTACACAATCTTAAAATAATATTATTAAATCATAATATTTTTGCGAGGAGGAAACTGATCTTAATCTGTTAAAGTGCCAGAGCTCCCGTTTGACTTTGTAAACGATGCTGCCTTTTGATGCCATGTTTTTTATCTGACAGTGTGTGTGTGTCGAAGAGATGCTCAGCTTTGTGTGTTTTTGTGTTTTTCTTTATGACTTGTTGATTTAAGGTGTTTCTGTTACAATGCAACAAGCTCAACATATCTATTGTGACACTAAAGTTAAATCGGCGCCTTTCATTCTCCACATGAAGTAGAATCATCGGCTTTAAACATGTTTAGGATGGTTAACACACCGGGTTACGTTACATAAAAAAAATAAAAAATAGTTTGATATTTTTTTACGTAAATAAAAATGTAATCTGTTGATGATGAATGCGTACAAATAACAGCCAAACATGACGCCATATTGAAAATACACCAAATAATAATGTAGTTTTTGTTGTTGTAACAATGCAAGACTCGTGTAAGTTCTAACACAGTCTGTGTGTCTTTGTCGCCTCTGCAGGATTAATAGACTACAACTTCCACTGTTTCCGGAAGGCCATCCATGAAGTATTTGAGGTGGGCGTGTCCACCCAGCGGCCCTCCGGCTCCCAGGCGGTGGGCTCGCCGTGCACCAAGGCCGTCGCCCTGAACGGCACGCCGCGCAACACGGTCTAAACACTGATGCCACGTTAAAAAAAAAAAGAAAAAGAAAAAAAAAGATGGAGACTGGCCACAGAGAAGAGAGACTACTTCACTGGCGCTCACGCCAACCTCAACCCCTTTGCCCCCCCCCCCCCCCCCCCCCCCCAGCAACCACAGTACTGTGAGACGGCGGGGTCCGGCCTCTCCAGCTCCGATGGAAAGGGAAATTCGTTTTTTCGTTGAATGCACGGCGTTGTGTCGGCCGCAAGGAAGTCGAGGAGCGTCACGCTGCACCCGGACAGGAAAAAGGTTGGGCAACTCTTTCCGATGATAAGCTGCTCGTCCCTCTTTACCGACGACGTGAGGAGGGCAAACGAACCCGCGTCGCCGCCTCTCGCTCACGGACGACCGCTGGGGTCGGTCTGCAGGAGTCTGTTCCCTGATCCCACCCCGACCACTCCTGTGCCGACTGTGAAAACTCAGACGATGGCGGACGTGAACTGCTCGTCCCCAACATGTTCAGAGACGGCCTTACGGAGACGGACTCTCAGCACCACTCGCCTCACGCTACCTGAATGCTGCCCAGAACTCGCTTTTTGGTTTCACTCGTGACGGGAAAACAACGTTTTGTGAGCAGAATGAAAAGTGTGTGTGTGTGTGCGTGCGTGTGTGTGTGCGTGCGTGTGTGTGTGTGTGTGTGTGTGTGTGTGTGTGTGTGTGTGTGTGTGTGTGTGTGTGTGTGTGTGTGTGTGTGTGTGTGTGTGTGTGTGTGTGTGTGTGTGTGTGTGTGTGTGTGTGTGTGTGTGTGTGTGTGTGTGTGTGTGTGTGTGTGTGTGTGTGTGTGTGTGTGTGTGTGTGTGTGTGTGTGTGTGTGTGTGGGAAAGGTTTTAATTGGATCCCATTCGAGGACCGTTACAGACAGAGTTGATGTCCTCCTTCTCAATAACCGAAGCTCAGCGTAATTAAACCCTTTGCAATTAGTGAAAGTAACTTCACTGTGAACTACACTTTTTATTAAGTTTGTGATGGTTTTGTAAGAAACTTATATTTGGTCAGAAATTCGGAAACTTGTCTTTGCCAAAGCACTGCCGAGATGATTGAGCCGCTCCGTCGAGAACTCGTCACGATGTTCGTCGCCATCTGAGAAGGACAATAATTCGGAGGAGACGGGACTGGGGACCTCCACATCGTCCGCCTGAGACATTTTGGGATGACGATGCTGTGAAACGTGCATGTCTTTCACCACCTACAGTTCCAGTCCTGCCCCAAAATGACTAACCCATGTTGTGTATTTAGTTTGGCTCTGTTCAGCCGGATCCTGCAGAACAAAATGTACCCATTCCAAGCATGCCTCCGTGGACGCGTTGTCGACCTTTACGCTGCTCGTTGCATTCAAAGGTGAGAAAGTGAAGCTAACCAAGACGATTGAGAGCATAAATATCTATACAAGGAGGGAAGAAGACCAAATTTTCTTTTACTTTTGCCATTACAATGAGATGCAATATGTTCATGCCTGTGTGTTTTATTTCAGGGGTGAGATGTGGGAACTCTGGCTGCTCCTAAAGAACAGGAACCCGACTCGCAAAAAAAGCCGCAGTGACGAGTTTTCGTTATACGTTTGCTGAGTAAAAAATGATAAAAGTTGGGGGTTTTACTCGGCAAAGATATTTTTGTAACTCCGTGACTTTGCTCCTTGGAAACCGGCTCGAGACGTTCTCAACCCGGTCGTCGTCAGTGAGCAGAAGATAAACACTTGCACATCAGAACTGTGATGGATGATTGATTTTCATGTTTTGTGATGCTATATATGTGAAATAAATGAGAATTTAAATTTTTGTTTGTTTACTGTCTTGACTACTTTCTCGATTGATTTCCTAAAACCTCTCCAAAACAATCTGTTGGACTGTTTTTGGTGACTAATTCAATCTCCTTCACGTCCCTGAATCTAGTGCAAACACTAGATGGCGCTGTAGGATTACTCAGTTCTGTGAGTTCTCTTTTCATTTACACTGAGCCTGTGTGCTGCGTTACACGTTAAAGTAAAGTAGGACTATTAATGTCAGCAGCTTCTATAACCACAGGGAGCAGTATGACCCTAGCAGGGGGAAGGGGGGGGGCTTATTCAGTTTTTGATGTAACCTCGGCTGCAGCTCACTTCCAGTTTATTGAGGAGAAAGCTTGTGCATATTTCCTATATGTTAAAAGTCTGAACAACTTTAGCTGAAATGCTCAAAATATAAAATGTAACATCTGACATTCTCTAATGTTCTCCTGGCATATTAGTGGGAGGGGGGAGGGGCAGAAAACATCTCCTTTCTGTTTTAGTGGGTATAAAAACAACTCGCTGAATAGCTTCAGCGTGCAAGTTATTCACCAGTTAAGTTAAATAAGCCTCACAGCTTCTGTCACGAGCCATTATGTGGGGAGTAGGCGAGACAGCTAAACACCACTTCCACACAATTTAAATGCAATAAAACACTGACAGCTTTTTTATCCACTTCATTAAGCCAGTAATTTCTTATAAAAATCTCCCGCATTAATCCCGGCCATGGTTTCCCTGCGGTTCCTTAAGCTCTCCTCCAACCTTAGCCGCCTTGCTTTGATGCTTACTCAAATAGGCGCTAATTTGAGATAAATTATGCATCCGCATGTAGACTTCCCATGCCAAGGAATATAAAGTGTGACACTCTGAAAGATGGTGAATTAAAGCAAAGTGTGATATCTGGACGGCCTAATGGCAGATAGGTTAGACCTGTCAGCCTGATGGTTTGTTGATCTGCGAGTCCCTCCACGTTCAGGGCAGGGGAGAGGTCGTGTTTATGATGTTTTGAAGGTCACTTGGACGGGATGGATATAGAACCGATGCACTGGGCCTTTAATGCACTTTACTCCACTCACATCTTAATTGTCCTTTTAATGTTGATGACATGAGAGAAGTGTTGTGGTTTCCACTCGGGGAAAGTCAACTGTTAGAGCAGCAGAAGTAAAAGAACAGATACAAACATTTTGTGTATATATATCAAAAAAAAAAAAATATATATATATATATATACACATTTATGTATATATATATAAATAATAAATGTTCATAGTTACGTCGTATTCTGTTTGCCAGAGCAGCAGATTCTACGATATATAACTGAAGTATAACAATTGCCTAAGAGTATACAGCAACATGAATACTAACTATTAAGTGTATTGAGACAAAAAAAGTCCCTTAAGTTGCAATTAAAAGTTAATCAGCATTGACATTCTTTTTTGAGCGGTACTTAATGTATTACTTAATTAACGTTTACTTAATGGCCACGACAATCTCACATAAACAACCCTTAGCAATAACAAGAATATCAAATAGGAGAAATCATAACCCCAATACAAACTACATCCACGAGCACCTGGCTCCAACCACACAGTGACGTCATCCCCTCTCTAGATGGCGCTGTTGTCTGCTGGTTCGCCGGCTGGTCCCTCTCTCTCTCCTCCCTCGGCCTTTCTGCTCCACGGTGCGGGCAACATGGAGATCAGCATCACCATACTGCTAGAAAGGGATGGAGAAGTTGAAGGAGAGAGAGAGAGAGAGAGACTGAGAGAGAGAGAGAGAGAGAGAGCTGCATGATGTACAACTGTAATTTGGCAGCATAGCAGCTGCTGAAATTGCTTTGCTTTATCAAAGAGGCCGCCCCCCCCCTCCCCCTAATACGGAAGCTTAACCAATAATGAAATGAAGCCAGCAGAACATATACTTTTTGCCTGTGATGTCACGCTCACTTCCGGTCGGCGGCCCGCCCTTCGCCTTGGATGTCTTAGTATCATTACAACAATGATATTGCCCATTATACGTTGTTAATAAAAAAAATAATAAAAAAACCTCAGTCAGCCGCGTCCTATCTCCCATCTTTACATTTTATTAGCCGTGCTTATGAGAGACGAGGGGAAGATGATGAGACTAAGTGAGACGTCTGGGATAGGTGACGGATGTAATACAGGCTTCATTTGTTATATTGTAAAGTAACGCAGCTTCAGAGAGTAATTATGAGGCACGGCTGTGGCTCTCAGAGCCGGTCTCTGAGGCAAGTACATGTGTCTGATGCCTCTTCTGCCACTTCTGGACCAAATGAGGCAGTTTTGAGGTTCCAGGTAATAATAAAAATACATAATGCATCAATAACGCATTTTGATTATAAGTCTAAGTAACTTTTTCAGAATATCCCCAAGAGATATGGGTTGTAACTGACGTAATAGTCACAAAAACGGTTTAGTTTTGTCAGTTTTCTTTAGAAGTAGGAACGTAACTACACATTATGTGCCAAACCTCTTTGAGTTTCAGAGTTATTTAAAAGCATTTTATTATAAGGGCACACATTTCTATTACCTCCCCCCCCCCCCCCCCCCCCAACAGATTGTCTAAATGAATTAAAGTCTGTTCGAGTTGATGGGATTAGTTGGTTGACGGAAAAGTAACCATAAACTATACTGATGAATAATTAAAGTATTCTATTTCAATCATAAATGCCACGCATGCCCTTGTTCCAGGAAAAAATATTAATTGATTGGGAAAAAAATGTGTGTATGAGTTGCATCTCTAAATGTTGGTACATTTGCAACGTTTATGTACCTGTGTTGGAAAACGACAGAGTTTAAAAGCAGTGGATATCAAACCATCATTCTTGTTGCCGTTCAGCTGATAGACAAACAAACAAATAAACAAACAAACACACAGCGACTACACTGCCATGGTTCTGTTGCAATGGAAACCCAACCCGTCTTTAGTTGTCCTCCTTTTAATTCCCACCTTTCCAGTTGACCGAGCTACCTGACTCTTCTTAATCCGAGGAGGAGGAGGAGGAGGAGGAGGAGGAGGAGCTGCAGAGGAGAATGGGGGGGCCGGGGGGGAGGGGGGGAGGATAACGAAAGTGGGAGTTAGAGGAAGGGACAGGCGTCTCCTGCGTTTTCTCGGCCCAGGCAGCAGAGCGTGGAGCGGAGGGGCCAGCGGGCCGGCAGCCAGCTAACGGGGACCAGCAGTGGGCAGGGGCCAGGGCCGGGGGCCAGGGGGCCGGGGGGCCGGGGGGGCCGGGGGGGCCGGGGCCAAAGGAGCAGCGACAGACGCCATTATCTCAGGCTCATGTAGATACAATGGAGCTGGACGACACAGACCCCCCCTCCCCCCCTCCCCTGACACTGACAGACGTGCACGGCCGTTTGTGTTGGGCCTGTGTGGCCTAAGAGAGGGAACATGTGTGTGTGTGTGTGTGTGTGTGTGTGTGTGTGTACACTGTGAGGTTAATGGAACACGATAGAGGAGAAGTGGATTATTTTGGACGCTGTACGATTCCTCGCTAACACTTGTCTGAGCTCCTCTGGGCCCCTGTGCACGAGCGTGCAATTGGGGGGTTGGGGGGGGGGGCGGGGGTTGGGGGGTATTTTTGAGACCAGTCAGCGGATCAGTCGCCCGTCACTTGCTCGGGATTCTCCGCGTCGTGAAATTTGCCAGCTTTGACCTTAAGATATGCCGCGTTCAAGGATGTTCTGGTCATTCGGAGAAGCACGCGCGTGTCAAGGGTGGGGTTTTCTGTAGGAGGGGGAGGTGTATGGGTGGGGTGGGGGGGATATGGCGATGCGTTTAGCAGGATTGGCAAAGCCAGAGAAGGGCTGTTAAGCAGCAGTTTTTTGGGGGATAATAAATGTGAGCTTTAGCCAGCGTGGTGCGGCGACACGGGACAGCGGTATTGACTGTGTGTTGGCGCGCGCTGGCAGTGGATTGTCAGCCCCTGCAGTCATTTGCCAGACTGAGCGAATGCAGGGATCAGAGTTTTACGAGCTTAGAGAACCAGAGAGAGAGAGAGAGAGAGAAAGGGAGAGAGAGAGGACAAAAGAGAGTGAGAAAGAGGAATGGCGAGGGGGTGATACTAAAATAAAGGAGAGGGCAAAGACTGTCAGTCTTACAAATGCTTGAGTATTCACATAACACACAGACACACTCACACACACACACACACACACACATACACACACACATACACACACACACACAGTGTGCTGTGGATGCCCCGCTGAGTGTCTGACACTGATGCTGCCAGACTAATCAGGGTATCTCTTTCGAACAACCAGTTCTCTCTCTCTCTCTCTCTCTCTCTCTCTCTCTCTCTCCTCTCTCTCTCTTGCTCATTAGTGTTCGAGAACAAACCAGACAGTTGTGACGTCACGGTGACGAGGCTCGAGCGTAAAGCTCATAAGTTTGTATGGCGCTCCAAACAAGTCACTGTCCTGCTTCGGATGACACAAGTAGCTCTATATATTTCTTAAAATATGTCTTAGTGGTGGTGAAAAATTCCGCTTTCTTTCTTAGATTAAACCTAATGAGCTTTACGTTTACAAAAACACACAGAGCTTCAATAAGCATTTTAAAGATTGACCAAAAAATAAAAAGAGGCTAGTAAAATCCTCACTGAGAGAGGTTGTCCAATGGCGTTAATTGTACATTTAAATAAAGCTTTCCTTAATTACTCTATGCCACTTTTGGAGGCAGGCCTGTAGTTTGCTGCCAACACCATGCAGCAAAATAAAAGATTCAGGAAGAACATTTATAAAACTGGAGGGAAAATGAATAATTATTCAAGAGTTATGGCTACTAATGGATAAATAGTGGAGAGGACGATGAGGGAACTGAATTGAAATTGAATTAAAAGGATTTTTTTTATTTCATGAATAGAAGAGGGGTCAAGAACTGAGTCAATAACAATGAAAAGGAGACGGTTCTTCAGAAGGAAATTCAAGAAGTGAACCTCTCCGTAACCAGTTTATGATATTTCCTTCATAAGTCCTTCACAACACTGTAGGTCACGCAGACTCTATTAGCCTTTCTATTGGTGTTTGGCTTTGTTTTAATGTCTTCTCTTTACAGCCTAGACATGTCCTTTAGCATTCAGAGTTTTATTTTTCTTGATTTGTTGTTCCTAAAGGGAGCAACTGCAGCACAAATAATACTGAAGGTGCTGCTATTAAAACAATAAGCGGGCGCCATGGTGTTGAACGGAGGAGAATAGTGTGGTAATGGCTAAAAGGCCTCTGAGAAGCTTTGTCACGAGTGGACTTAAAGATGATGGAGTGGACCGATGCTTAGAGACTGAGGGCAATTGTAATGCAACAGAACATTAGAGACAAGGATCCCCAGGTCCCAGAACCATAAAAGAAAAGATTTGTGTTTCAGATGCAACACATCCCGGGAAACGGATACAATTAGGTGGGATGCACTGGACATCCGTGGATAAGTACTCAGATCCTTTAAGCAACAGGAGGAACACAACATGTCGAATTCCAAGTACTCATTATGCAGAGATGTGGCCACTGCGACACATTAATAAGCATGTAGCAATTTACTGTCGTAGTTGTATGAAGTGGCACTAGTTTAAACTACTTTAAATAAATATATATGCTCATAGTTGTGATTAAGTCAAGTGGTTCCCAAACTAGGGGGCAGGTTCCTTCAAAGGGTCACAAGATAAATCGAAGGGGTGAAAAGTTATTATGTATTTTTTAAAGTTGATGTCGTCTTTGATTTTGTGGGAGAATATTGGATATGTTTACATTTTAGTGTAGCTCAAAGCATGGTGAATGGGTTGGGTTACAATAAGCACTTTGTTAAGGTCAGGTTGTGGTTTAAAATAACCAACTTTGGCTGTGAAACACAACAACTGTAAGTAGAAATGTAGTGGAGTAGAAGGATAAAGTAGCAGGAAGAAGATGGAAATACTCAAGTAGAGTACCTCAACATTGTTAGTTAGTTAATTGACAGGGATACTAAAAAGAAAGATAGTTTACCTTGGAGGTGACGGACACAGACTGAAGAGGAGCCACTCGCGTGGACGTGAAAGGTCGGAGGCCGTGTTTGTCTCCGGGTGAACTGTGAACTTACGCCTGGACACTTTCTTGTTTCCCTCGAAAACTTTTGGAAAACTTGGGTGTAATTTCTCTCTTTCTCTTCACCCACCCTGCGTCTTTCCTTCCTTCGGTGCCTCCTCCTTCTCTCCCTCTCAATCTTGCGGTCATGCTAATGACCCATGCTGTCCGCCCTGGCAGCTTCCCATAACACAACTTATCAGCACCGAACAGAAGTATGGGCATTCCTGAAAACTCTGCCACGGACACACACACACACACACACACACACACACACACACGCACACACACACACTCACACAGACACGCACACACCTGCATGCATACACCCTGTTACTATTCAGGAGACTTGCGGGGAACCTGTGCTGGGGTCCAGATTGAAAATGTGATGTGTGCTAATGCATTCAGAACAGAGGTGAGGCCGGTCCTCTCCTCCTCTGTAAGCCAACAGTGGAAACACCAGCCCCAGTATGGTAAGTTAGAAAGCCCAGCACATTACAGTGGCTGAGTAATGAGAACCATGGAGCTCCAAGTCATTCCCACATTCACATACATTCACACACACACGGGCCGGTCTGTGGGAGTGTGTGAAGCAGCGTAAGACTCCAGCAGAGTACTACCAGCGCTATGCTCTCCTGATGCTGATGCTGTGTGAAGTGCAGAGCTGTTCGACACAGACTCCAGCTGCTGCTGCCCTGTATTCAAATGGCACCACAAGACATCAGCACGCCGTCTCTTGGTTCTTATTAGACTCAGCCTCTCACTCTTTTTGTCTTCGTCTTTTTTCTCCTTCTTCCCAAAAGTCTCTCACAACTCTCTGCACCCGCGGCATCCCGCTTACACTTTGCTTCCCTCTTCTTCCCGTCTTGTGCGCTCGGGCTCTCGTGACGGTTGGGCGTCAATTTGTGGAGGAATAAAAGAAGATGCATGCGGAGAGATGTTTATAAATATTAGTTTATTTGCGGACAGCCTTCAAAGGGACATCTGATAATTTAAGTGCTTTATATGTATCTTTTATTTTCCAGATACTTCTACTTGAAATGATCTGAATGGGATCAGCCAGTGTATGTACATCTACTCATACATGCATATATTGTGTATTTATGTGTGAGTGAGAGAGTCCATCTCTTGCACCTGCATACATGACACACCATGACTGGGCTATAATAAAGCACGATGCATGTGGGGCTCACATGTAGTTGTTCACAATCTAAAGGTCAGAAAGAACAAGGTTCCTGATATAGATGTTATGTAAATGTAATAATGAGGTAGGCTACCCTCTATAGTCTATAGTCACACACAATGAACAAAACACTCATAATAAACAAATCTCTGCCTACATTATATTTTGACTCAGTCAGTGGCAAATGTAACACCCTGTTCTGTGTCTCCCCTGTGTCGCTTGATTGCTCATTCCCTTCACCTGCCCTCAGCCACTCCTGTTTCTTGATTGCTCATTCCCTTCACCTGCCCTCAGCCACTCCTGTTTCTTGATTGCTCATTCCCTTCACCTGCCCTCAGCCACTCCTGTTTCTTGATTGCTCATTCCCTTCACCTGCCCTCAGCCACTCCTGTTTCTTAATTGCTCATTCCCTTCACCTGCCCTCAGCCACTCCTGTTTCTTGATTGCTCATTCCCTTCACCTGCCCTCAGCCACTCCTGTTTCTTGATTGCTCATTCCCTTCACCTGCCCTCAGCCACTCCTGTTTCTT
>CM070092.1:5386423-5451423 GCA_036178185.1 Liparis tanakae
AAGGTGGATCAGAACCCTTAGCAGAGCGGTCCGGCCCCGCTCTCAGCCGCCCTACATGCGGGTCAGGCCTCCCTCATTAGCCGCCATCACAGTGACATCACAGGCGGAGGCTCCGGTGGGCAAATTGAAAAACACCAAGTTCACCAAATCAAATCAAGAACACTAGTTAAAAAAAAACACGAGTCTTGAAAAAAGAGCTTTAAAAAGAAAGAAAGATAGGAGGAAGAAAAAAAGACTTTCATATCTTTTTTCTTTTTTTTTAGGGAAGGGGTTCTTGAGGAATTAGAGGAGTTTTGACATGGCGTATTGGGAGAGAGGGGGGCAGGGGGGGTCAGATGGTGAAAATGAGAGGCTGAGAGGGGTGGAGGGCAGAATACAATTAAAAAGGAGCAGAGAGTCAAGGGGACTGACCTGCTGAGGGGAGAGGGGGCAGTTCCAAGAGCACGTGCCCCGCATAATGAAAGGTTGAGCTTCTTGTGGCCAGGGTGGCATACCAAATCAACTCACCCTGGGAGTGTTGAGGGAGAGAGAGGGAGAGAGAGAGGAGGAGTGGAGAGAGAGCGCGGAGGGCAGGGCGAGAGAGGGAGAAAGTTGAAATGGAAACAACAGGCGACCCGAAAGAAAGTGGCAAAGGCGAAGGAGAGACAGAGGCTCTAACGAGGGACGAGGGAGGCAGAGAGGGGCCGAGCGCGGGGATGCAGGCCGACTCGCTGAACGAGTGGAGAGGAGGATGGAGGACGGAGGACGGAGGAGGAAAAGGGAGGGCGAGACGGCGAGCGAGAGCCCCCCCCCCCCCCCGCGCTACGTGGCTGCCACGGGGGCCTGAGTGACAGAAATTAATAATTAGTGACAATGATTGACAGCGCTCCCTCCATCTGCGGCTCACCGCCGCCTCGCGACGCGCCTGCCTCCGCCAGCGACCGCGGGCACAATGAGCTCCAGAGGGATCGTGGGAGACGCGCTTGATTGACAACTGCCTCCTGGAGAGACAAGGAGGAGGAGGGGAAGGGTGTGTGTGTGTGTGTGTGGGGGGGGGGGGGTTGAAGGGCTGGGCAGAGGGGAGAGAGAGAGAGGAGAGAGAGAGAGAGAGAGGAGAGAGGGAAAGAGAGGAGGGGGGTGGTGGATAAGAGGGATGGACGGCGTGGGTGAGGAGGGCAAAGGGGGGGGGGCAGAACAAGAGAGGGGGTGGAGGTGGGGAGGGGGCGTTTAGGAAGATGGTCAGAGATTTCTTTTATTTGTTTATTTTTTTTTTGTTCTTTGAGGAAGGAATCGCAGCCGTCAACTCCTCCGTCCTCTCTCCCATGACCGCCCCGTGCTTCCTCCATCACACCTCTGGCCGCCTCAATCTCGCCATCTCACTTCTGGCGAAAAAAAATGTCTTAAAAAAGGAGAAGAATAAACACAGAGAGAGGAAATGAGAACGGCGGGTCGAGGCCTCGGGTTTCCGCGGTGACGGGGAATAGCCTGTAAATAGCCATCAGACGGGAACGTGTCACTTTCTCCTCCCTTGTCCCGTCTCTGTGTTCCTCTCTTTATCCATCGCTCCACCTTTCCGTCGCTCCTGCTCTCCATCCCCGTTCTGTGACGCGTCTCGTCTTATTCCGGACACGAGGAATC
This sequence comes from Liparis tanakae, assembly GCA_036178185.1. Classification (NCBI taxonomy): domain Eukaryota; kingdom Metazoa; phylum Chordata; class Actinopteri; order Perciformes; family Liparidae; genus Liparis; species Liparis tanakae. The sequence goes on from CM070092.1 coordinate 5,388,041, forward strand.
CACCCGATGCAGTCACACACACGTCCTGACTTTCTCTCTGTCATATTTTCTTTCTTTCTGTTTTAAATATACACTACCGTTCAAAAGTTTGGGGTCACTTAGAAAAAAAGAAAAAACGCACTGTTTTTTCCAATGAAAATTACATTAAATTAATCAGAAATACACTCTATACATAGTTAATGTGGTAAATGACTATTCTCTGGTTTTTAATGAAGTCTCTACATGTGTGTATAGAGGCCTATCTCCATGTTCTAGTGGTACATTGTGTTATTGCATTAGAAGACGAGCAGAGGGGTAGAACCCCCTAGTAACCCTTTTTTAAAATGTGTTTATAACTTTTTATTTTGCATTTTCCACAAACAGATTATTCCTTGACATTGAAACCCTTTTTATGTGAGCGCAGCTGAAAACAGTTATGCTGGTGAGAGAAGCTCTAAAACTGGCCTTCCTTTGAGCCACAAGTTTGAAGAACAACATTAATAATTTAAATGAAAATCATTATTTCTAACCTCGGCAACGTCTTGACTATATTTTGTATTAATCTTGTATTCATTTAATAAATAAAAGTGTGAGTTTTTATGGAAAACACAACATTTTCTCGGTGACCCCAAACTTTTGAACGGTAGTGTATATTTCTTTTCATGTTCTTCTGATCCCATTCCCCCTCTCCTTTCCCTCCGGTGGACCCGCTCGTCTTCACCCGTTTCCCCTCAGCCCGCCATGACATGGCCCGGGCTAATGTGTTCCAATACGGCTTAATCGCTGCACGGGTCTCCGAGGCTTACTGCTACACACTGTAACAAAGTACACTATTTACCTCAGGGCCACACAGAGCACGGCCAAATCCAGTGGGGAATCAGTTTCACATCACAACACATTATTGATTCCCCCCCCCTCCACTCCCCAAAAAACAGACGTTATTCATTGTTGCCGGAGCTCGGTTTCCTATCTCTCCGTCCCTTACAGAGGTGGGGAGGGAGTTTAGGATTAAGGTCATGCCCTGGAGGTAAACACTGTAATGTGTCTTGTATTTCTCCACCAAATCTATCCATTTTAGTGATTTATGGTTCTTTCTTCCGCTATACCGTTACTGGGTGCATCACTTTTTTTTAATTTGCACTTTTAACAGCGGGAGCAATTTTTCTTGCACTGATACACGGCTTGAATTAACTAATTCATCAATTATCAAAGTATTTTGTTGCTAAAATGCCTGGAAATGGTCATAAATAAAAATCCACATCCACCGTAAATCAAAGAGTTTTAACGTACAATGATTTCAAAAGGAGAGAGAAGTAGAACCGGCGAGCGTTTAACACACTTGGTGAATAACTTTAACAATCAGTCAATTATCAGTATTATTTTAATCAAATTGATCAGATAAAGATGCGGCTGAACGCTTGATCCGTATGTGAAAAGCAGATTTTTGTGAAACGGGCGTTTTAATGCTATTTAACCCTGGACGTTGGGACCTTTCCTTTTAGGCTCATCCCAGATGTAAAAAGAACATTTATATACTATATATATATATATATATATATATATATATATATATATATATATATAGCTCTGACTCGATTTAAGAAAATGTCTAATCTAATTAATTGCTATTTAAAAAAAATAGTTTGTAGTTCCCTTTTGTTAGAACATTTGTTGAATGCAGCTAAATGTCCTTGAAGGTCCCTCATCACTTTCTTCCTCTCTGTCCACGACCCAGCTGAGGCATGTAACTTTGCTCCGACCCCCCCACACACACACACCTACACACACATACACACACACCTACACACACACACACACACACACACAGACTAAACAGACGGCACAGAGCACGTGGATTTGACAGCTGGTAACTGCAGGGCCCAGCAGGTGTGTGTGTGTGTGTGTGTGTGTGTGTGCTTGGCCCCCGAGGGCCCCTGACTCATGGCCAGAGAGGCAAGCAGAAGTGTGTGTGTGTGTGTATTTGTGTGTGTGTATACATGTGGATGCAATAGGGCCCTGGCTGACTGACTAGCCTGGAGTTGACTTCACTTCGGCTCCGGTGATTGATTGTGACCGGCCTGGACACGGGCGATGCATCGCCTTTGGTCACTACCTTTGACTACCTCCCTTACATCAATATCCCCCTCGTTCCTGCTTGTTGTTATTTGTGTGTTCTTGTGGCCTTGTACTGAACTTCTGATGAGTTCACTTTATTACGATCATCAGAGCAAGACACGTGTTCCCTGTCCAGGAAAGATGAGCGCTCTGATCCTCTTTATGAATGGCTTACAGGATGGAGGGATTCTTCTGCCTCCAACACACCGCAGATGGGAAGTTTGGAGGATTTAGTAAACACTGAAACACTCTTTATCTCTCTCTTTTTTTAAAATCTCCCTCTCATCAGAACCAGCTTGTTCTCGGTCAGTATGCCATTTGATCTCGTGGGCTTGCCCGCCCGCCCGACCGCCCGCCTCTGGCTATACGGTGCCATCTTGAAAGGCGCCGCTGCACACACACACACACACACACACACACACACACACACACACACACACACACACACACACACACACACACACACACACACACACACACACACACACACACACACCTGGCCCGCCGGCTGCCTCTTTGGTCTGCCTCACCTTTTGTCAGCACCATGTTAATGAAGGCCCTGTCAGTGTCCACCGCCCGCACACCGGGGCGCCTTTTAATGAGTTCGCCATTTGATCGCTATAGACACCCGGCTCCAACGACGCAAATTTTTTTCCCTTCTTTTTTTTTTATCCCACATGAACGATGCTCCTTCGCTCTTGTGTATGTATGCGTGTTCACAGGAGTGGGTGTGTGTGTGTGTGTGTGTGTGGAGGGGCTAAAGGGGAGGTAGACAATAAGGAGGGGGCCGGTCAGCTGATTAGGACTAGTTTATAATAAAAGAGGGAGGGTGGTTGTCTTTAAAAAAAAAAAAAAAAGGAAAGAAAAGAAAATTATTATTTTTATTCGCCCCCTCCCTCTGTACCCCAAGTGAGCTGTTGCTCTCTCTTTTCAGGGGTAGATGAAAGCAGCTGGGCGCAGGGCTTCCAACAAAAAGTGCCAAGCGATCGCAAACAAACCTTCAGATGAATCACATCAAAGGCGCTGCCCCAATTGTTCGCCCTCTCGTATCTGCGGAAAATTGGCTCATTAAGGGCAAAAAATGACATTGTTTACATTAGCCGGGGCCTGATTAGTGCCAGCCATGTTTGTTGTGTTGCTCTGCTGTCCGCTTACCGACAGACCACTTCAGCCGCTCTGCACAATCGCTCCTTTGAAGGCTTTCTTTCTCTGGCAAAAAAAAAAAAAAAAGAGGAGATAGAAAGAGTGAGGACAACAAACAAAAAGAAAAAGGGAAAACACACACACACACACACAAACGCGTACGATCGCCGTTTCCGAAGCCCACACAAATGGACATGATAGCCGCTCTCTTTTCTCTCGCTGCCGCTCTCCTCTCCGCCGCTCATCGGCTTTTCTCTCTTTAGGACTAATTAGGTTGCTCGTGGAAACGGAGGCGATAGGGGAGGACGGTCGGGCCGGTGATGAGTCTGTTTGTGCTGTAATTGCGCTGATAAAGAGGGCGGTGTTGTTTGGCGGCAAAGAAAAGAAAAGAAAGAGCTTGACAATGAAAAGGCCGGGGGCTCTCCTCCGCGCCCACGGCCTCGTCTCTGTGAAAAGAACACCTTTTGTGCGGAGCGAGGCTTTTGTAAACCGAGATGATTTCTAATCTGCGGAAAGCGCCATGTGTTTTAGACGGCCGTGTGTTTTTGATCTCCTGCGTCTGAGGTGTAAGGGTCCTTCGAGCTTCTCATCTCCCACTTGAACTCTTTCTCCGGTCCTTTTCTTCCCCTTTTTCAAATTATTTTAAACCATTATAAAACCTCTCGCATCATTTAGTACTAGAAACCTTGTTGAGGTGTAATAACATGGTACAGAAATGACGGTTTTATCTTAATGTCAGCAGTGATACTGGACTCATTACATAATATGTCCACATAAAACTGTACTCCATTTGTACAGGTGTATTTATTCTCTTTCTGGATGCATAAATAAACATGCATAACATTGCCGCTCCAAATTAATCTGATTAGAAGCTTTTAATTTGTCAAAATTTCTTAGAATCAAACTTTCCAGTGTTTTTTTAACTTTGTTAAACTTCATCCAGCGAGTTTCCCTCGATGAAACATATGATCTATTAATATTCAGACGGGGACATTTAATCTATCCCGGGTTGTTCTGGCAGCGCTGAGGGAGAACGAGAGAGAGGGTGACCGAAAAAAGGAAGAGAAGCGGTTGAAGAGAACGGAAAAGCGAAAAAGAAAAAAGTAAAAAAAACACAACCCAGAAGAGACGTCGGGAGTAAGGCTTGAAGTCGTAGGTGAGCGGGTCAAGCTGCAGCGCTAACGACAGCCGCTGACCCCGCGCTCCCCTCCACCTTGCGCCGCTCCCCAGGCCACCTCACCTTTGCCCTGGGAGAGAGATGGAGTCTGAGAGAAAAAGGGGGGGAGGAGAGGAGGACGGAGAGCACCTCCCCCTCAACATAATGATAACCACTGAGATCTGGCCACCGGCCCCTGGACACTCGGCCCCGCGGCCCCCGGGTCAGCTCAGCACATTATACCTCCTCTCTCCTCCTGAACTCTCTGACTCCACATTTACATATTCCCAACACTTCTTCCCCGACGTTTTCTCTTTTTTTCCTCTCGTTTAAATTGCTAAATTTGTTCTTTTCTACACCTCATGTTCTCATCTCTCTCCGCCTGAACTCCTCCCTTTCTCCTCTTTGTCTTTTGCATTTCATCTGTACAGTCCAGGTAGTGCGTATGCACCCCCGCGAGTGCATGTGTGTGTGTGTGTGTGTGTGTGATAATTACCATTTAGAATACTAGCACATCTCCGAGGGAGGGAACCTAAGTTTGCCAACAGTGAGGCATTGTGGGAGCTTGTTTGGTTTGTGTTTAGGTGCCCTTGGTGTGCTGTGCTGAGGAATCAGAATTTCCTTGACTTTTGACCGCCTTGGTCCCCAGGGGGGAGACGAGGAGGGATGGGAGGGCACAGACTGACTTCCATTCGCCGTTTAAGGACCCATATGGAAAATATAAATTGGTAGCAGCAGGGAAGACCGACAGCATTGGCATTCCGGGCATCGGCCATTTGAATTCATGAGGTTGTGTTGCGTCTCTGCCCACTTCTCGATTGGAATATTTAAGAATGTGTCACATGAGGGAAGATAGATGGAGATGTCGACGGAGCTTGTTTCCGTCATTGTTTTCTGTCTGAAATCTTCTAAAAGTCTCTCTTTGGGGTTGTTGGCTCTATTTTTTTGGCAATATCTGATATATAAATCAACAAAAGGATGTTGACAGCTAGGATGAGTTGATTTTTGGGTCAACAGGGATTCTTTTTAGTCTTTTAGATTTACAAAATGCTGCAGCCTTGTGAAAAGCTTGTCCATTAACTTTACATTTCTATTAACATTTATGATATCGGTCAGATATTTTCATCCTGTGAAATTAACATAATGAATAATATTCATGATACATTTTTAACTTTTCAACTGTGTTTTGTAGCTTCTAAGTCTTAATTTAGCTGTTTTTTGTCCAAATAACAATCAAAACTCTGAAAATATTCCTTTTTCAGTTGTACAAAACATTTTAAAAAGCAGCAAAATCTTCAAAATGTTTTGGCCTTTTTGCTCAATAAATTGAATGATAAATGTTTGATCAAAACAGCGTAATCAATTCTACATGGTGATTGATTAATTATATTCCATGTTAACAACCCGAAAGTGGTAAAAAAAACATTAAAAAGTGTCTTATGTCATGAGTCAGTAATAGACCCACCTCCTTACATCACATCTTCACTGTGTGCATGTGTGGGTGCGTATCTGTGTGTGCGTGTGTGTGTGTGTGTGTGTGTGTGTGTGCCTGTGTTGAAGAGCAGGGGCGCTGCAGTGAGTCTTGGCTTCTCCGGAGCGGGCCTGGGAGACTCCATTAGGACGGGGTGGCGTCCTGCTGGTGGGACAAGGGACCGCCTGCGACCTTGTGGATAATAACCGCCACCAGGGGTCACAGCCGGCTGCGAAGGGTGAAGGTGAGTTAGAAAGAGAGGACGAGGCGCCGTCTCTTCCCCCGTTCTCTCCATCTCGACGCCGAGTGCCCTCCCGCTCGTGTCACCGCGATCACTTTAAATGGAGCGTTATGCAAAGCGGAGATGATTTTTGCTTCAGGGGGTGTGATGGGGAGAATTTGCGGGTTAATGTAGGGGAGAAAAGAAAAGAAAGATGGGGATTTTGTCAGGAGGGAAGAGAGGGTTAAAGCGATAGTGGGAGGTTGTGGGGTTGAGGGGGGGGGCAGAGTGTTGGGGGAGAGGGGGAAATAAGAGGGTTAATATAAGTGACAAGTGAGTGTTTCATTCTATCTGAGCCACCCTCCTCGACAGGTAACTCACTTAGAGGATTCGCTGAGTGAGGGAGTCAGGCTATCGGGGCACATCGTCACTTTGGTGTCTGTCGCAATATAAGCCAGAGGCGACACAGGACCCCAGGGTCCGGCCTTCCCATATAAAAGCCCACCTGAGAGCCAGCACAATAAAGGCCACTCAGCCGGATGCAATATACCACAAAGAGAATTTCCTGAAAAACTTAATATAGGCCGGAAATGAATTGAAAGTTATTTGCAAAAAGGCGATATCCAAAAAATGATATACCCCAGGTTGACTTAGGAGAGCCATTCATATGAGATTGACTGTTATCTACAAGCTAAATGGATTTGGTTTTACCTGACTCAAAAGAAAAAGGTTATTGAAAAACACACTTGGCTAAGTCGGTTGTCTCTTCCTGTGGACCGTCGGGGGGGAAGCGAGGCCTCGGAGGGTTTTCCATTTTCCTCGCCGACACCGTTTTCAAGAGGGAATCTACTTTTAAAGACGCGGCCGCATCGCAGACTTCATGCAAGTTTATTGGACTCGCCACGAGTCAAAGATGTGATTGTTTTAATAACATTCTGGTTTAGTCCAATCACAATTTTATCATAGTCATGTGTTCAGCAATATTGAATTCCCGATCCAAAGAGTTGATTCGATCTCCTTTTGTTATCGACGATATGTCGCTCTAAATTTTGTCAGATTAAAGGCTGAGTGCAACTTTTGTTGTTAAGGGGGAAAGAATGTATTTTCATTTTTGGCGGCCAGTTAGTCAATTACATTATCAATAAATTAGCCGGACGCTAACTCCATTCTTACATTTTGTCGATGCAGCTCACTTCGGTAGAATTGGATGAGCATTTAAATCTCTAGTAGATGTCAAAACTAGTTGTTTTTTTTCATCAAAAAGTTTGATTGCAATTTTAGAGAGGACAATATAGTAAAAGGTGAGCAGAGCTGGTAGAAACACAAGTTCAGTTTCATGAAGAAATAAACACCAAGTATGACATCTTGACTGACCACTGATTATTTTAATCATGATGGTGAATTCATTGATTATCATTGTTTTATGTCAATGTATCATTTATAAAATCTTAGTTTCCTCCAAACATGTACTCTTTAAATATCTTTTTTTTTTCGACCAACACTATAACACCTGTAAATATTACATTTATAATGCATTAAAACTGTGAAGAAGCTGTACCCAGAGACTGTTCCACATTTCTGCTTCATAAATAACTATGAAACAATCATCAAACTTCAGGAAGGAATATCATTGTCACATTTTTGACACATATCTGCGTTGACTGAATAACCATTATCACACCTACAGTGGCACTTTGGTACCCAGAAAGAGGCGTTCTCTGTTGGCCAGTGAGACCATGTTGTCACAGAATATCACTGGCCAACAATATAATGCTTTAAGGGTCCATATAAAACTAAATAAGATTTCATATTCATATCACAGCCGGCGTGATTAGATGGGACATTTCCACTCACACATTATTGCATCTGATCTGTTAGATAAATGAAAGTTATTATTAACCTGAAACTCAGCAGGTTGGAACTGCAGCCTTTCTTCTTTTTATTTTACATTTGAACTTCTGGCCAATGCGCTGCCACAGTGTGTGTGTGTGTGTGTGTGTGTGTGATGGTGTGTGTGTGTGTGTGTGAGAGAGAAACCCCTGGGGTGTGTTAAACAGTTTCTGTGTATCGCTATTACAGAGGTTAACAATTATTCTCTCCCTTGAAATGAGGGGCGCTGACCCTAATATGAGGCCACTTAACACCCACAATCAGATGATAATTGGCCAATGATGATGGTCTTGCCCTTCCCCCAAAACGGTTATTTGTAATAGATTATCCGTGTATCAGTTACATTCATCATTTCGGAAAATTAAGCACGCGCAGATAATAATGCTTCGTATCGTTCTCCCCTTCTCCTCCATCCTGTTATTTTTCTTTTTTTTTTGCGCTCGACACCCGGCTTCCTCACGTGCGCGCTCCGCTGATGACTGTCGTAATTGTGTGTTCACAGGCTCGATTTCCCCCGAGGGGTTCTCCAAATTAAAAGAAGTCATCCCACTCTTTCCTCATCTCCCTTTCCTCCCAGCACCCTGTTTTCCACACACACACACACACACACACACACACACACACACACACACACACACACCACCCCCATTGTTTCTCTCTTTCCTACAATGCCGCTCCAGGGATGCCGTGCCTATTTGAATGGAACTTTCTTGTCTTTTTTTCTTCTTCCTTTTCAAGCCGCGTGTCACTAATGAATAAATAAAACACACACAAGCAGTGGATTGACTTTCATGCATGGGTGCACTGGCTTTGATGAGACCCCCCTCCCCTCCAATCTCATAGACAAGCTGCCGAGGACAGTCAGCCTCTGCTAGGCCACTGTTAAACATTTGCTCTGTATGCAGATGGTGCACGTTTACAACCACAAGGCCTCTGATGGGGTCAGAAAACTGTAAAGAGAAAGGAATCTAGCTCTACATATTTATTTAGAAAGGAAGGTTGTTAATCACACACATACGTTGTTGCTCTCACAACCGCTGATTAACAGCGATTCAACCTGCAACCAGCTGACGCAAGCTTTTGAGCTAACGCACACCTGCAGCAGCAGTGCTTCGCTTAGAATGACACGCACCACCTCTCAGCAGAACATCTGAGGTATAAATCATTCTTGAACCACAGTTTTTTGTGATCACTGGGATGTGCAAGCAGTAAAATGACATTAAAATACTTTAAAAATGGATTGCTGTTTTTGATACGCAATAATGAAACAATCTCTTAAATTGCTGTGTTACATATTTATTTTTTTCGCACAAATAATAAGGTAGTTCTCACGAGCAGCAGTAGATTCCACTTCTACTACGACTTGTATAACGCTCCTGACGTGGCAGTTTCCTGTATTTACCGACCTTTACGACCACAGATTAAAAGGCAGATGAAGCCCAGGCTGGTAACAGTAGCCTTTGCTAGTACTTGTTCAGCCAAAACCAGCAGTGTGTGTGTGTATAGGTGTGTGTGTGTGTGTGTGTGTGTGTGTGTGTGTGTGCCCTCCCCTAACTGCCAAGGGCCTGGCATGCCGAGCAGGGCAGAGGGATCCTGGCACTAATTAGCTTGTAATGGCGTCATAAATTATGGACAAATCAAGGCTGTACATCGGACAGACGTTTTAATGAAAAGTTGTAATGGGTCACCCCCTGAGGCCCGAGGGCTGGAGTCGTCTCACCTGCCAGGGTTATCCATCACATCGCCGCCAGCAACAGGACCGGACCCTCAGACACACGTCTGGTGGGTGGATGTCAATTCCGTAGTTTCCGACTCATACCTGTTTGATTGTTTTGTAGTTTTATTATTATTTTTTTAATAGATTCTTCTTACCTGGCAGAGCTGATGTTGGATATTTTCCAGTGAAGTAATCTTTTACCTATTCTGCTACATTTCACCAGCTTGCATCACATCTAAATAGATGCATATCCATTCAGCTTCACACACACATGCATCAATTTCCCACTTGCGATGCAGCACAGATGATGAGATCTTGATTATTTATTTTTTTACCACGACAGAGGTGCCTGTCTTTCAACCTCGGAATCTTTTACGAAAATGTACATCAATCCCCGGAACGGACGGTCAAATAAAAATCATTCGGGGACTTATTGACGTTTCTTTTGTCCCCTCCGTGCGAGACCCGACAGGGTTCCGGCCGCCGCTGCCAGATGAGCGTCTGAGAATCATTAGCGAGGCTGATTTGATTTACGTCCTGCGTAGACGGGGCCACCCAAATGATCTGCCGCGCCGCGGCCGTCATCAATCACCGCCAACCAGAGGGCACAGCGCGCACGCATGGGAGAGAGAGCGGGGTGGCACCCCGGAGCACCCACAGGGCGGGGCACGTGTGGGCACGCGCGCACACAGGTTGTACAAATGTGTGCTCTGTAAATGGATAGGTGGCTGTGTGAGTGAATGTGTACACATGTGATGAAATGTGTGAGTTTTGAAAAATAACGTATGGTTGTTGTCACTATTGGAGCATCAGCCTCATTATGAATCTGGATTTGTAATTATTCCTTTCTATGTTTTAATTTTCGGTCGCATTACCGTAACGTCAGTCTATTCTCAAATTCAACGCAGTTTTGGTTGACATTCAGTACCTTTTGTTATTTCATGTTTTTCCACTGTTTCTTTATTATTTAGTGCATATAGATCATGTGCATACCCAATACAATAAAAACTATTGCAACAGTATGTTCAGTTAGACATTCAAAGTCTGGACATAAAACTAGCTCAGACGAAATCCATCTTTAAAGAAAACATCTTAACGGCTTGAAAAGATTACAAGAAAGAGCATTGACACCGTTGCTTTAGCTAGAAACGATGAGATGAGAGACGCTTTATTTCTTCTTTATTATGTCATCATCTGTCTACATGAGACCGAGAATAGAAACGTTCCCGGTGCCATATTTCTAGATTTATGTTCGGCATTTTCTTCTATAGCGGAGGAGTTATAGTCACTCTGCAGGTGGAATGGGACTTTTAAATAAAAGCCCTTTTTTACTGGAAAAAGACTCATGAGAATTTAACAATTTTGTTCTCAAACATGCCCAATAGAACCAGAAAAAGTAATAACATATTTATACCTGGTGTATAGACACAATCTAGACTTAACTCAGATCCCTGGGACTCACAGAAGATGTTTTTCTAAATCCCGTTTAGCAGATACCAACTCCATATATTTAGAATTCTGTCCAGCGAGCAAAACGATATTCTGACCTCATCGTTTGTGACCTGAGGCTGAGTCATGTGACGTTCCCATGCTGTTCATGAGGTCCTGAATTCACCGTCAGATCGCAGGAGCTTCAATCCAGACATTCGGGGAGCTGATCAAACTTCCCCCTGAAAGTACTCCTCCCCCCCCTTTAGTTTTTTTCGTCACTTTTAGTGCCCCTCTGTGTGTGTGTGTGTGTGTGTGTTTGCACGTGTATGAATATCTCTGTCTCGACACAACCGAGTGAAGCGGCGGGCCGGCGAGGAACCGGTTTCCATCTGACGGCTCGTGATTGACGGCCGACTTTGGTTTCCCCGGGAGGATGTCGTCGCTGGCAACCATCCAGGGCCCCTTGTTCACTCCCAGAGAGTTGGCACAGGTTCCACTCCACAGTGGCGCGCACACAATTCATATGCCACCGCACTGTTGCGTCAGCAATAATCTCTCAAAGCCAACGGAGACGGGGAAACGGATCAACGTTTCGTCAATGGTAATGCTTTTATCCCGACCTCCTCCCATCGTAACCGCCTCCACGCGGAAAACACCACGCCGCTCGTATTACTGGAACACGCATGCTCAAATATTTCCCTGTGATATGGTAATGAAACACTAATCCCTTCCAGTGTCGGGTCTATTTGCACTTTTATAGCGTTCGGCATCCAGATTGGATTCAGGTTTGAAAGAATATCGAATTAGACATGCGGTATCAAATCCTGAATTTACGACTCAAATATAGGCCTATTTGTTTTGTTTTTGGTAATACGCCGGAGCAAAAGTGACGACGTTCCACCATTCAACACTGTAAAAATACTCACCCGCATACAGCACGCACACACACACACACATATACTGGGGGATTATATTAGCAACATGAATATCAGGAGGATTGTGTGTGTGTGTGCAGGGGGTGAAGGCCAAATTAGCCAGGTTGTATAAGCAATTATTGGGGCACACTATGTACCTAAGCACCCTAATAGGTATGTAGAGGAGGCATTATTCAATTAGAGTGGCAGTTTGCTGTAGCGAGGAGCAGAGCAGTGGTGACAGCGCTGGTGTCTTCTCCTTATGAAACAACCTATTTAAGCTAAATCAACTCCCACTTAAGAGCCGCGGTAATAAGCGCGCGGTGACGCTCACCGGCCCGCGGGGGCCCATCCGTCATGCTGTAATACGGAATCAGAATGAGTGATAACACCTAGTCCTGCTACAGCGCCTGAGCTGCCGCCGCAGGAATGGCTCTCGAACACACACAGAAACACACACACACACACACACACATGCACGCGTGCACACACGCACACACACACACACACTGCTAGCAGCAGCAATACTGCTGGATGGCGCTGCTCATTTCCCTCTCCCACCCACCTCCTGCTCCAGCAGCTTGCATATGCGGAAATAAATTGTGTTTCTATGGATTTGCAAGTATGAACCTCTTTGTTTTTGTTTTGTTTTGGTGTGAGCCAGTGTGGTGTGTGTGTGTGTGTGCGTGCGTGTGCGTGTGTGTGTGCAAGCGTGTATTTAGTTCAAATTGTTAATTATGCTCAGATGTATTGTAGGGCTGCAAATTACAATTATGTTACATATATATATATATATATATATATATATATATATATATATATATATATATATATATATATACATTATTTTTCAATTGGCATGCACACCTTTTCAGAGAATTTACAATGACAACAAATGGACAAAAGATCTGACATGGGAGAAGCTGAATCTTCTATATTTTAGCTAGATTTAAGACTTTGATGACTAATTGCTTTTTAATAGTTGTAACTAATTAATTTATCCATCGATGTGAGTAATGTACTAATGATCTCATCCTTTAGTAGCCATGTCCCGCTTAACACTAAAATATGCCCTCGCCGTCGACAACCCTTATTGTATAATTGGCATCCTAGTCGATCAATCCATATTTTAATTGATATTATTTCTGTCTATTATGCCCAGTCACTATGGTCATGTAACGTCCTTCTCGACACTGGGACAGTGCACGCACGCACACACACACACACACACACACACACACACACACACACACACACACACACACACACACACACACCTTAGTCATCTACACGGTAAGAACACTGTACATCGTTGTTGGGAAAAAAGAAAAAAAAATGAAGGCGAAGAAGAAGCAGTTCCAGTGAATCGGTGTGTGTGTGTGTGTGTGTGTGTGTGTGTGTGTGTGTGGGGGAGGGGGGGAGGCTACAGTGTGAGTGAACCTCAAAGCTCCAACATGTCCGCATGAAGACGTCACACTCTTACCTAGCAGACGAACACACTGATCACCGTCGTCCATGGAGCAGTTGGTCCAGCTGCATGAACATCAGTTCAGTTATTTTAAATGGAGAAGTTTCCCAGATGTATTCTTGAACACAGATTAAGTCACTTCTTATATTTTTTTTAACCAGTAATTTACCTCTCTGTTGCCCAGCAGGCGCTTCGCGTTAATCAGACAGCAGTTGGCGCCAGCTTATTTAAAGTTTTTACTGTACATTTACTCCTCACAGAACTTATTGCAGAGACGCGAGGAAACAAATACAAACAAACGGGAGAGGAAAAAAAAAGACATGTCGAGTATTTCCTGAATTATGAATAGATGAATGAACAGATGAAAACAACAACAAAACATCTACAGAGTGATGAAAACAGAGGAGGGAAAAACACTCAATAAGCGGCATGCTTGAAATGTTTGCGCAGCCTGGTTTCATGGGCATCCTTCTTTCCTTTTTTACATCTTGTTTGTTTTTCTCCTCTACTCATTTCACATCTCTCTCTCTCTCTCTGCCTCTCTTCCCTCTCTCTCTCTCCGTGGCTCATCAGTGTGGTTGTTCATCGGTAATGACTCCCACTGTGGCAGGGCCCCTTTAAGGTTGAGCCCCCCCCTCCCTCCCTTTATCCCCCCCTCCATCCTCCCCCCCCGCCCCTTCAGTCCCATCCGCGATGCATTATTCATGGCTTCACAATCAAATGAGGGAACTACGGTTGGTAGCAGGAGACGTGGTGCATGGCTCTTCCTCCCCAAAAGTCCCCCGAGGTGCCCCAGTCTGGTACCCACCATCACCATCACCACCCACTCCCCCTAACCCCCGCCACCTCCCACTCACCCCTCCCGACACGGTGACAGATTTGTATTTTTATATAAAAAAAATGATTGGGGAGAAGGGGGGGGGGGGGGGGGTCCAGACACATTGACTCCATCCCACCCTTTCCCCCGGGGTCATTGGCAGTCACGCTGGTCAGCGCTGACCTCAGTTGCCCTTTTGGGGTTGTGCTCACCGCTTCCACTTCCTCTCCACGGGGAGGCACCAAAGTGTCTGGCACCTTTTTTTTTTGGGAGGGTGGCAAAAGATGGATGGGGAGAAGGGGGGGGGGGGGCTCGGGATAGGTTGCCCATTATTTTCAACTCAGAGCTAAAACACCGGTATGACATCACTCACAAGCTGTTGAACTCGTAGAGATCATTTTGTCCAAACCGTCACTGCCAAATGGTAGAGCTGCCCCCCCCTCCCCCCACATACACACACCCGCCGCTACTCCTTTAAACTCTGCGTGTAGCGGCGATAAAACCATTCATGTGCCCGGGCGTCGTCGTCATATACCGAGTCGACTAACTTCAATTCAACACGATACATAATTCATTGCTCTGAGGCGCATGCCACCGTTCCCACACCTGCCAGTGGCCCCTTGTTAACCGTGTGGGGGGAAAAGAGGCAGAACCAACCTAAAGCTCTAGCAGCGGTCTCTAAGAGCTCATCATTTGAACGCTCCCTCACACACACACACACACACACACCTCACCAGATATATTATAAAGTCAATGGACCCAGTGATGGTGGCGGGAGCTTTTTTTCGGGAACAGAACAGCAACCGAGTAGCGCTGTCCCTCCCAATAATGGAGATGATGATGATACCTAACGGCGCTAATGGGAGCACACCTGAGCCCGAGCGCGGGGCAAACCGATAAATATATGAAATGCAAACGCACTTGGTGGTATCGACCAAGTGGGGATCGGATGCTATAATTCCTTCGCTGATATTTAGGCGATTTTAACTCACTGTTAGAACTGAGATGTTGAAAAGAAGAAGAAAGACGTTCTCTGGAATCGGCTCCCTGCTCAGAGATGTTTAGTGGAGCGGCGTGTTCGCCCGCTGAGCCTCGTTAGTCAGCACGAGGGGATTTTAAATCCTTAATAACAAACCAGTTTTTCTGTCACCTTTCACCCGAAAGAGTTTTTGTGTTTCTGTGGTTCTATAAATGTACTTCATGGGGCCGTTAGACAGCGCCGTTAGCTCGGGCCGCGGCGAGCGGGAGACACACTTCTTTAGACCACAGTGACCACACGTTTGTCTAAATGTGAGTTTAGGAAATGGTTACATCAATTATTCTCTTTCAAATACATTTTGACTTGGATCCACGTCAGAGAGAGAGAGAATATATATATATATATATATATATATATATATATATATATATATAATACTGTATGTATATATATATATATTATACTATATATATATATACATACAGTATTATATATATGTATATATATACAGTATAATATATATATATATATATACATACAGTATTATATATATATATATATATATATATATATATATATATACACACACATGTTCTCAGTCTTTTATAAACGTTTTTATCATGTAACTTTAACTGTCTTGCTTGCAAAACAAAAGCAGGTTTTGGCTCCTTAAGAGCTGAGTCATGCCCCGGCAACCAAGAGGCAGAGCAGCAACTTTATTTGTTACTTTGTTTTTTCATTGGGAACAGACCCCCCCCACACACACACACACACACAGACACACACACAGACACACACTCACTCAGAGAGAACTTTGCTAAGTTGGAGACATAGCTCATGTGATAATTGCGTTTTAAAACAAAGAATGTAAAAAGTCGTGTTTTTAAAAGGTCTCCAATAGAGAAATACAGAGCGGGGGGAGAACATTTCTTCCACGCGGTGCCCGTAGTAAAATAGTTGAATGAAGAGGAAGATTACAGATTAACATATTAAATGCCAAGTCGGGCCCACCTGGTGTGTGACAGATCTTTTACACGGCGCAGCCACTGGAAGTAGAAATGTATCATAACTAGGTCTCCTGTGAGTAATTTTATTCTGATCACTCCTGGTTTACTCCTTTGCTGCTTCTTTTATTACAGACTTTTTTTTATAAGTAGGATTAAGTCCTGTAATCACGTTGGTAATTGAAACATCAGCCTGTGATGCTGTGCTTTAAGCGCTGCAGCCTCACAGTCACCTGTCTCCGAGTTCTCCTCGCTCCTCTCCTGCCTTTCTGAATAAAACCCCAAAACTCTGCAGCCAGTCTCTTCTTCTTCTCCCAGCCAGCCCATAAATATGCCATTATGGTCCTCTTATTATCCTCATTATTGGGGTGGCTGGAGTGGCGCCTGCGTCTATCACGGCCCTCTAATGTGGGTCTAATGGTTCTGACCTGTGCGGGACACAGGTGGTCCCCAGAACAGCCCTGATTGGGTCCATTTATTAGGATGCTCTGGCGCCGGAGATGGTCCGGTTAGTCATTTGCGTGCGGGGCAGGTTAGATTCCCGAGGCTGATGATGGGCTGGACCCCCCCACACACACACACACACACACACACACACACACACACACACACACACACGCTGTACCCCTGTCTCGCCTCATAGCCCCGGCTTTGTTCTTTCCTAATGGCTCAATTAAATGGGTTAATTCGGAATGGAGACCCTCTTCAAATCTGTGATTATCACCTAGCCCCCCCCCACACACACACACACACACCGTACGATTGCTCCATTGCTCCCCCCCCCCCTCGCCCAACTGCAAGCCCACACATTTATTATTCATCGCAATCAAATAAGTGAGGTGGTTGAAGAAAGTTGCTTTTCTCTCTCTCTCACTTTCTTTCCCCTATACCTCTCTCTCATTCTCTCTATACCTCCATCGCCTCCCTACACCTCCTCCTCCTCCTCCTCTCCTCCTCGCCACTCGTCAGCTCTCCTCTCCCAGGGAAGAATGTATTTTATTGCGTCAAACACTCTGTGGAGCCCTCGGCTTTCGGCAGCCACAGCCAGTCATTTGTGCAGGCAGCCAGGGAAGCAGGCAGCCAGGGAAGCAGGCAGCCAGGGAAGCAGGCAGCCAGGCAGCAGCCAGGCAGCCAGGCAGCAGCCAGGCAGCCCTCCCCGTCAGGAAAATGAGCAATTCTCTCATTGTAATAATGCGCCTCTGTCATCTTCCCATTATCGGCATGATAAAAGATGAAATATTCAGGGAGGCTGGCCTCCTAACCTGATCTGGGCGCGATATTGGGCCTGTGGAAAATGAGTTTTATCAGCTTTAATATACTCCTTGGCAGACTGACCCTTGAAATTAAACATTATTACAGAGCGGATATTTAAAAAACCCGGGCCACAAATTACATCAAAATGAAAATATTAAGGAACATTACGAATATATCAAGTGGCGCTTCTCTCTCCCTCTCTTCTCACGCTCGCGCACCGGCTCCCCTCATCTTCTGACACCCCCTTCCTCATCCAGCCCGACCCGCCCCCCCCCCCCCCCCCCTCCACCATCTTCGATGAGCGTGGTTGGAGATGCGGGAGGCGACGTTGTAAGTGTCACTGTTGTTGTTTGTGTGTGTGTGTGTGTGTGTGTGTGTGTGTGTGTGTGTGTGTGTGTGTGTGTGGTATGGGGAAATAATAACAATGCTGCCAGTCCCACCAGCTTCATACGTCTGCATAAACTAATTAGAACTCGACGCTCTCATCACCTGCTTTATTACGAACGGAGGGGAAGAGAACAGTGGCAGGAAGTGTGGGACTGGAGGAGTGGAGTGTGTGAGTGGAGTGTGTTCCCACACAGAGTGTGTTTTCATGTTTGGGAGGAAGTGTGCCAGGGAATCAGTGCTTGATGTGCATTTGGGAGGGAGACAGGAAGTGTGTGAGCTTCTTCGACGCGGGTGGTGTGTGTGACTTAAATATGATGCACATCTGTGTGTAGTAGTAGTACTCAGTTACAATTTTGTCGGATAAATAATCCCTCCTCTTCTGCAGGTATATTTTCAGCTTCATGTTTTTTTTGTCAAAGCCGAGGCATCGCTGGACTCCTAACATGACAACTTGTGTTCATGGAACATAATAATGGGGAAACCGGTCCAGGAAGTGAGTCCCTCTAATCACTTTAAAAGTTTTTTTTAAATCCCCCCAAATCTATCTGTCCCCCCAAAAAATGTAGAGAAAGTGATGTTGGCTCTGTGAAGTGTGTGGTGATTTGTCACTTTGTGATGGGGGGATATGAGAAATGCAATAAAAGGCGGAGGAGATGTGATTTGAATAGATTTCAGAGGAAGTCGGTCCTTCGGGGAGTTGGATGAGTAAGCAGTGTCCCGGAGGACCGAATTAAAACTTTACTTTTGGTCACGGCGCCCCCTCCCCGTAGTGCTCCTCTGCTTATCGCCCGCATATGCGGATGTGTGCACGCGTGGGTTATGTTATGTGTGTGCGTGTTGGTGTGTGAGCATGTAAGTGTGTGACTGGTCTGTTTGTGTCGAACGTGTTCTCGGACGTGTGTGTTTTCCACTCGTGTATGTGTGTGTCCCGCGCAAATGGGGCGCCCTCCCCTGCCCCTCGCCCCGAGGTTATGGGGGGATAGACACGGCTCTCTCCCTCTGCCAGGCTCAGATGAGTATTCACAGCAGCACGCCCCTATCCCTTAACCCAGCACAGGGGAGCTTTGCATATTGAGGCCGTGTGTGTGAGTGTGTGTGTGTGTGTGTGTGTGTGTGTGTGTGCGTGTGTGTGAGCTCCAGCCTGTCTCCCCTGCCCACAAACGCACGAGGGGATCCAGTTGATTCCACGCACATCTTATTATTCCGTTGGCGATTCGGGCGACTTGCTCGTGCCGCGTGCGAGAACGCACCGGACCGCGGCCGGTACCGGACGGCGCCCCGGTTAAAGACACGGGAGGCCATCACACAAGCTCTGGAGGGTTGTGCCGAGTCCAACCAGGGGGGCTCTCGGTGCCGTGCTGGAGGAGGCAGCGGCTTTCTGATCAGGCCGAGCAAAGAAATACAAGGGGGGGTGGGAGGGGGGGGGGGGGGGGGGTAAATGCAGAATAGATGGGATAGACACCACGGGGGCTGTTTGCAGAGAGAGGGGAGAAAACAGCATAGGGGAAAATGGCTTTCTTCATCCCTTCCACCTACCTCTCTCTCTCCCCCCCCCCCTCTCTCTCTCTCTCTCTCTCGCTTGATTCATTATGCTGATATACACAGTATTTGCTTCCTGACTGAGCCCCTCCTGCACTCCCACCCTCCTGGAATGCACACACTGGTGAATACACACACACACACACACACACACACACACACACACACACACACACACACACACACACACACACACACACACACACATGCACAATCACACAGCAAGATGGTGGTGGAGCCATAAATATAGCAAACGACAGAGCCTAGTAGCCGAGCAAGGTCAGCTGCGGCCCGGCATGACAGTGCCGTGGGCGCTGCACCGAGCTCTTGTTAGAAATGCACACAGATAGCTCATTAGGACGGGCCCCCGAGGGCCCTCCCGACGCGCACGTGCACACACAAACATATACAAACATTGATCCATTTACTGTTTAATTGCAAAGTTACGGCGTATACGCGCCGCCGTAAGACGCCAAGCCCTCTTTGACAAGATCCCGTTTGCTCCCCTCATCAGTTACTGCTTTATAACATGTGCAAGGAGGATGTCGGCCGGCTCTCAGTGTGTGTGTGTGTGTGTGTGTATGTGTGTGTGTGTGTTTACAATGTATACTTGCAAGGGTGTACATGAAAAGTGTGTTTTTAATTTGAATATCTTCAAGGTAAGTGTTAGAGTCATGCATTTACACACCAATTGTGCAAGTTCTCCCACTTAAAAAGATGAGAGAGGCCATAGGTAGACCTCAACTATGAGAGACAACATGAGAAAAATTATCCGTAAAATCACTTTGTCTGATTTTTTTAGAAGAATTTATTGGTAAATTCCTCGGTAAATACTGATATCGAGGTCTAACACGTGCCATTAATACAGGTAACGAGTGGAGGACAGAGGAGCCTCTTAAAGAAGAAGTTACAGGTCTGTGAGAGCCATAAATGTTGCTTGTTTGTTATTGACCAAATACTTATTTTCCCCAGGAATTTACCAATTAATTGTGATTTTCTGGATTTCTTTCCTCATGTTGTCTCTCATAGTTGAGGTCTACCTATGATGAAAATTACAACCCTCTCTCATCTTTTTAAGTGGGAGAACTTGCACAATTGGTGGCTGACTAAATACTCCCCCCCCCCCCACTGTATATACACAGTATATATGTTCTGCTTGGCTGTGTGTGATACCTTATCCTCCAGTACAAGAGTAACTGTGTATTAAGAGCAGTGAGCGCTGCACACTCGGCTCAGTGTCTGAGCAGAAGCACTTCTCTGGATGCAGAAACTGTCATGTTTACATAAGCACACAGGACAGCTCCGGATAAAATCACAGAGATACACGCAGACAATAGAGATGTCTTTGTGCTTCTTCTTTCCTCCGCCGAGGGAGACATCTTATCAAGGGGAGACGTCGGAGGGGAGAAACACATTTAGAGGGACGTCTCTGCGAGGCGACGTGGACGAGTCCACCGTGACTTTGCATGAACTTTATAATTGCCGGGTGTAAAAGTTTGAGAGTGTGTCGGTGCGATGAGCTGCAAGCATGTACAGCGCTGTGCGTGTGTGTGTGTGTGTGCAGGTGTGTTGGAGACAGCAGGTGTGTGCGTGTGTGTGTGTGTGTTCTTGAATGTAGTAGAGGTACTCGGCTCATGCTCCGGACACGCCTGAGAGACTCTGTGAGTGTTACCCTCCTGCCTGCTCCACGCCGGCCTCAGACACATGCTGGGACACACTCTCCTTTATCTTTTTTCTTCTTCTTCTTTTTTTTTCTTCTTCTTCTTCTCTCCCCTATCTCATTCTTCCTTTTCTCTCGCAGAAAATACTTCCCCCCCCCTCTCTCTCCTCTCACTCGGCTACAATCTAATTGTAACTGCGTATTGCCTGAACTTCTATCTATCTGTCCATTACATGCTGAGTAATTGCTGTCTATCGAGTGCCCCCCCGGCCCTCCACCCTGAGACGACCTCCGACAGCGGGGCACGCCGCCACGCCGCTGACCGTGCCTCCGCTCGGCGTCCTCTCCCACCTGTGCCCATCTCTACGAAATAGACGAATGCATTGGATAGTGATTGTCCCCACGCCGTGCCGACCTCCACCTCCGAACGCCCCTCGCCTGCCCCCCCCCCCACCCCCCGCCCCCGCTCCACCAGCCCCACTCCTCCCCCCTCTCGGGCCTCCTGCCGGCCCGGGGGTGGTGTCAGTCTGGCAGGCCTTTGGGCCCGTCAGGCGGCCAGCGGGCTGTGACGGGCAGCAGCTCCGCGTCGCTCTCCCCGCAGTCTGGCGCCCGCTGGGGTCTCGTCCGGGAGCCCAGCCGTCCAAAGTGACCTCGCTCCAACCGAGAGGGAAAAAAGAAAAGAATTAAAAAAAGAAAAAAAAATCCTACAGACTAGACACGCCATTTTCACTCTGGACCACGCTGAAATGAATCGGCATCGGCCGCGTTGAAATACATAATGTATCCTCGCAACGAGAAGGGCTTCATTAAATATATATATAAAAAAATGCTGACTCATCTTGCTGGAGAATTTAAAACCAGTGGTTTTCCAGATCGAGCTGTTCTTCAGGCTCGTTTGCGCTTTCACAAACAGTATTTAAGCTTGTTGATCATTGTTAAAGCTTTAGTATCATAGTTTACCACAACATTGTCCAGCAGTGCTTTAGGATCTTAAAGAACAATAAGCTACAGAAAAGTGTACAGAATAATACAATTTGTCTATCTTTATGTCTCAAAAACAAAAACTGGTTGCCATATTATTAGGAAATTCTTAATTTGGTGTTTATTTTTTTACATTATGTGAATGTATCTACCAATATATTTTGATTATTTCTACATGTTTGTTTTATAAAATATAAATACAAGTGTTAATGTCTTTAGATCGGTCATTAATGTGCTGCTTAAATCATCTATTGACACATTTTTTTCATGCATATCCAATTTTTTCTCAAGAGCATCTCTATAACTCCTGGATGCCGAGAGGTTTAGTCGCTCGTTATCTGGTAATCTCATCACAAATGCCACTCACTCGCTTTCAATCATCCCCTAACGGAGGCACTTCTAAATCCATCTTCGTTTTGAGGACTTCCGAGGCAACATTTAGCCGCTCTTGCAGCAGATGAGGGGAGTAATTATTAGTGTGCCAGAAAAAGATCCAGGTGCGTTACACAAACAATTTCCCAGGCACCGTCTCCGGTGGCAAAAACACAACGTCGCAGTCTCTCCTGTGACCGAGTGTTGAGCTGCGCCTGCTGAGGCGAACCTCCCCCCTGCATCCCTGAGAGGGTGATGCAGCGAGGTGACACCGTTAGGGAGGAGAGGTGTGTGTGTGTGTGTGTGTGCTTGTTTATCTGCATTCAAAACAATGTGTGTGTCTGCTGCAGCAGCAAGTGTGTGTTTTCTTTCTCTGCTCTTCCTCTTTGTGTGAGTTCTGGTGACTTCACATCCAGTTCAAGCACTCTTTTCCTGTGTGTGTGTCTGCAGTGTGATGGGGCCCACTGTGTGTGTGTGTGTGTGTGTGTGTGTGCGCAGTTGCAGCGTGATGAACTGTGCTTTACTTCCAACAGCCCGCCTCCCCCTCCCCTCCCCGCGGTGCCCCGCCCTACCTCAGCCCCACGGAGATGCGTCGGGGTCAGGGAATATGGGGAGAGGAACATAGGGAGGCCGCACTACACAACTTGAAAGGAATTCTAATGAAGCAGCACAGTCGCGCTGCCTATTCCCACGACAACAGGCCCCAAACAAATAGCTGCATTTGAAGTCCCCTCGTTTTATGACTTTGAAACTGCTGCGTGTGTGTGTGTGTGTGTTTGTGTGTTTGTGTGTTTGTGTGTTTGTGGTTGTTTTTGTTTTTGGGGTACAGTAAGTGTTTGTTGTGTGCTCGAGAGTCTACCTCTACATTTTTCTAAGAAATTGGCCTGGGAGCTGATTTACTTTAATGCCTACACAAGAGGATGTAATTATCGCCCACTATGACCAGAGATAGACTTTTTTAAAATGTGTAATTACCCGACTCGTACCGGTGTGCTTCTTCCTCCAGTAAACACTTCCCATGCGTCTGCTCCGCGTGTACGAGTGGATAATTGGAGGATCATTTCTATTTTATATTTAACATCAAGATATGCATTTAATACAAGAGGCAGGTCATCATTTAAACACGTTGGTTCTTTATTTCCCATAGTATTATTTGTTTACCTCCTGGATAATTTGTAGACACTTTAATTAAAAGGCAAATTCACAAGTATAATTTGCAGAATGTGAATGTTTTTCTGTTTTTTAACATATCACAAGAATGTCGCCATGTTTTCCTGCTGAATTTGAAAGTATTACTGATTTAAACAGACCTTAAGAAGGATCTGAAAACATGAATAACTTTTTAATGGAGTATGAGGCAGGTTTCAATTAAGTTTGTTGTTTATTTTAGTAGTGTGGTGAACATCATTTTTAACAATGGATCTGAGTTTGGGCCTTTAAATCATGCTTTCAGCTATAAAACCGTTCTTGCCCGATGAAGAATTTAAATGATTCTCAATCATTAACTAGAGGTAGGAGATTTCCTTAAAAAAAAAAAATCAGGATTACCTAAGAAAAAGAAAAGCAGTTTTATGTCTTTTTTTTCTTTAGTCTGAGGCTAAGAAAACACTTTTTATGTCTAATGACAAGCAGAAAACCACCTTTTACACGTCGTGGACCTGCTGTCATCATGCAGCACCCACCCACACACACACACATGCACACACACACACACGCACACACGTACACACACAGCTCCAGCCATGTTTTAATTCACACAAAGGACCACTTTGAAATCAAATGAAATGAAAATGAAGAAACAGATGAGTGGGGTGGTGGCCAGTTAGGTGTCTACATAAATATTAATATCAGTAACCCACCCACTCCCACTCTTTTCCAACCCCCTCTGTGCGTGTGCGCGCGCGCGTGAGCGAGTGTGTGCGTGTGTGTTTCTTTGACAACCTCAGGATGCGTGCACAACGGCTCCTATGAACCGAGATGTCTTTTATTTCTCAGTCCAGTGGCTTTGCATCAACTGAGCGTGGCGTGGAGCGCGTGGCTGCCCGGCCCGGTCGGCTGCCCCCCCCCGCCCGCCTGCCTCGTCTGTCTGCGCCGCGTCTTGTTCCGCCTGCTCTGCGCAGGCGGCGCGGGCGAGAGTGTCACTCCACACAAGCAGCACGAGTTGAGCAGTGTAAACAGTAAATAATAAACAAGCGCTCTAATACATTATTGAGAGAATCACTTTAGGCAACTGGGACAGCATGAAACGCATACCCCCCCTTCCCCCACCCCCCCTCCTCCTCTTACACCCCCCCTCTCTTTCTCTTTTCAAACTTGCGCTCTTTATGTTTTGAATCGGTGATGCTGCAGTCAGGCTTCAGCACCGTGGCGCTTGTTTGCGTTGTCATTCACTGTCATAGCCTTTATGTTTAATTAAAATGACTTAGACATGCTTTGACATGTGTTCTTTTCTCTGTCAGTGATGGCGATGCTACTAATATTGCTTTATAAACTATACCCTGTATGGCTTTTCATTATTGATTAGTCTGCAGTTTTTTTTTCTTCTTTTGATCATTCATTGAATGGTTTCGTACATGTTGATTAATTGAGCCCAACACAATGTCACGGAGCCCATGACTTCTTCATGTTGCATGTTTTTGTAAAACTCAACAACATTCTTATCAGGGCGTCTTTTATAGTTTGATAATGATATTCATCATAATATAGCATGTTTTGGAGTTTTCCTATAAATACATATTCTATATGAAACTATACCACATGATTTTGTAATTAGCAAATTCTGAGAAATGTGCATTAGTATATGCTAAAGATTATCAAACTAGAAACATAAATTGTGTGTCGCGATATCTTGATATTTGATTTCCTCACGATATGTTTCCATTGAGACGATAAATCATCATATTGCATTATTGCCCAGCCCCATATTTACAATGTTAATAAACAGAGGAAAGCAGCAGATCTGTAAGAACCAGCACTATACTTTTCAGTTCGGTTTAATAGATGATTTGAACCATAAGTTGATTTTCAACTTATCACATGCTCCTTCTTCCCCAACAGCTCCACGACTCATACATGTTCTCCCCATCTTAATTGTGAACTAACATGAAACCCGTTTATGTATTTTTGATATTTTCTCCTCTTTAAACCAGTAGCATGTTTGCCTATATTGCGTGAACATAAAACAACATCTGAATCCACCTTCTTTAGAGTGTGTAGTAAATGGAATATCCTCCTCCAGTGGCTTATTGAGCAGAATAATTACATTGCACATATTGAATTCCACTAATGCTCCAAAGGTAGATCTTATTTAATACCACAACTCCCCGAGGGTTCGGAGCATGATTTGAAGCACACATCTCCTCACTGTACCTAATGCTCTGGATAGATTTGTACATAAAAAAAAATGTCCAGTCGTTCAAAAAGTAAACTTGGCTGCATTGGTTGGAACGGTATATTCCTGGGAATTGAGACATTATTCCTGAGAATATCTCTGGTGGTTTGAACCACAATGATTATTTTTGCCTCCGGCTTGCCATATATTCATATGGTGACTCTCCTGCTGTTCATTTCACACGCATAAACCATTCATGCTTTTGAGGCAAATGATTACGATGTGCATATAAATCCGTGAGAATTGGAACTGATGATGAGCATTTATGTAAACAGACGCTACAGTTAATGATTACGTGTAATGTACGTCTTAGGGTTATGGCTTCTACAAATCCTTGAATGAAATTAGAAGAGATTAGGGTTGGGATATCTAATTTTCATGAAGGAACAATCACCATGTTTAGCTCTAGGGCTTGTAAATCCTGTGTTGGGAGGGTCATACTCACAACCGCCTGAAGATGGCAGCCAAAACCCAGTTAGCTGCCATGTGCGTTTTACAGGCCCGTTTTCCTAATATTACTTCATAGGTCAAATGTATCTTCTGTGTAGAATCATATTTTACCCGCGCATGTTCACTTCTCTTGAAATACAGCAGTCAAAGTAGCAATAAGACACATTTAAGCTTTGTTACCTTCTAAGTGAGATGCATTTTCAATGTTCTCCAATAAAAGGAAGGTTAAGCATGATGGATGACATTCAGAAAACACGCTGTAGTCGTTGGTAAGATGGAACCTGGAGGACAATTTGTATGATTGGGCAGAAAATACGGCGAGGGATTTCGTCACTTTTGTCAGTGAAAATGTAAAACTTGACTTAAAAGCACGAAAATGACTGAAGGACTGTGTGCGTTAGATAAAATAACAACATAGTTACGCTAATTCCTGATTAAATAAAGTGTGAATTTGTTTGTCGATTAAAAAGGAGAAGGTATAAAAGAGCTTAGAGTATGAATCTCACCCTCTGTTGCAGTCTCAAGTTTAGTGATTGCAAAAGAACACATCAGCAAACCATTTATTTAGTATTTTAATATTTCTGCTTCAGCCTGCATGATGAACCTCTCTGTCGACGGTTCTCTGAATCAGCATCCTTCTTCACCGGCTGCTCATCCCTCCATTCTCAACTGAGACAATGGAGAGGAGGAGAGGAAACAATGGGAGGTTTGGGTGGAAGAGTGAGGA
Organism: Liparis tanakae; assembly: GCA_036178185.1. Classification (NCBI taxonomy): domain Eukaryota; kingdom Metazoa; phylum Chordata; class Actinopteri; order Perciformes; family Liparidae; genus Liparis; species Liparis tanakae. The sequence continues at coordinate 5,415,106 of CM070092.1, forward strand.
GAGGGGAGGGACTGGGGGTGTGGGGTTAGGGGAGGAAAACGGTCTGTATGGGACACACACACACACACACACACACACACACACACACACACACACACACACACACACACAGGCCAACTCACAGACAGAAGGAGGGTAGCGAGGAGGGAAAGGTCACATAGGTCAGCGATCAGGCTCTCTTTATCTGTGTGTGTGTGCGTGTGTGTGTGTGTGTGTGTGCGTGTGTGTTTTAGTTAGTGTGAGCTCACAGGATTGTATGGATCCTTCCTCGCGCTTACACACAGACACACATGAACTCCACGCCATGGGCAGTCTGGGTCATGGCTGTCCCTTCACAGTCCACTGCATGATTATTGACGGCCTGAACTGATACCCCAACAATGAGCTACATTCACGTGCACACGCTTTGTGTGCGTGTGTGTGTGTGTGTGAGGGGATAGGTCGGTATAGGTGTCAGGGTGATGCACAGTTCTCTTTCTCACACACACACACACACACACACACACACACACACACACACACACACACACACACACAGCCTATGTTGACACACCAACTGCTGGTATTTTGCACACATGCACACGCAGGCACAATAGCACCCGGGTGGGGAGACGAGGAATGGGGCCCCCCTACGGGAGGGGCCTCCTCCTGGTCCAAATCAATATATGAGAAGCCATGCAAGTACAACAGAATCATTACTCTCACAGGGCTTAGGAGGGTACAATATGGTCTGTGTGTGTGTGTGTGTGTGTGTGTGTGTTTTCCTCGACACCTGTTGTCTCCATCCCGCCGGAGTCATCTTTTAAAGCCGACTTTCTTTGATATCATTAGTCAGTCGGCGTGCGACGCTCATCGCCGGTTCCTCGGCATCCTCGGTACCATCTCCCTCTCGCAGAGCGGAGGAGCAACAATGCAGCGGCACACATCTGACACTGTCAAACACCGCCGCTTCGGCACGAGGAACAACACGCCGTCGCTGTCTCAACCTGTGTCTAACAAGACTTTGTGTTTTTCACACTAATCATGATTACTGCCACAATCTTCCCCTCCAGCCCACCTCTTTTCTACCCCCCCCTCACACATCAATGACAACCTCCTTTCATCTGCCGGTGTGCCGCCTCACATCCGCGATGTATTTACAAGGCCCGAAATGAACAGAGCAATTATTATCAGTCATGTTAATTCCGCAGATAATGATCAAAAGCCGAGTCCTGCTCCTCTTTGCCGTTCCCCTCTCCCTCGCCGCCTGCTCTGGGGAGCCAACAGCGGTGACAAACCTCCCCTTTTATTATTTCATGGCCTGTTTAAAGATTTAGTGAGGCCCACAAACCACTACTTTTAATGACCAATTAACAGGAGCAAAGCTCTCTTCGGAGCACCGCGGCCTCGTTCAGGATTTGCAAGAGTAAACAGTGGAGCGGCGGCGGCGGTTGTGTTGGTGGTGGTGGTGGTTTGTGGAGGTGGTGGTGGTGGTGCAAGAGGGGGCGTGTGTCTCGTTACCGGCTCACCGTTCAAACTGGCTCACATACAAACAGCCATGCATGTACACAAACACCCCCCCACCCCACACACACCCCGTCCGCTCCTCTGCTTATTAAAACCTGGAGGAGCAGCATTGCTTACCAAAACCTTGAGAGAGAGAGAGGGAGAGGGAGAGAGAGAGAGAGAGAGAGAGAGAGAGAGAGTCAGTCAGCAAGAGTCAGAGTGAAGAGTCCCGCTCCCACTGGGTATATGTTTTTTTTTTTTCTCGGAGAAGGGAAGGGTTGAAATATCTAAAATGATGAAGCTCGCTGCAAAGACAGCCGGGCTAAATCTGATGCGAGAGCCAGCGGAATGGTGTTGAAGAGGGAGTAAATGAGTGGAGCCCGGATCATTAGCATTGCTCAATAATGTAGCTGGGGGGTAGGACAGCAGCACTCAAGGCCACAGGCTTTCCGAGCGGCTAATTTGGATCTTGTTTATGGGCATAGCGAGCATGCCCCTCAAGATGACTGTCAAGCGGAGGCGCGCTCCCCAAACTGAACAAACACCAATGAATACACACTCCTTGATGAAATCCACGGCATGCATGAGCGATCAAGCATACACACCAAAACACATCCATACACGGTTCACCACCGTAACTCGTGAGCAGTTTGAAGTTTGACTTTTGCTATGTAGACTTCATCTGGGCAGTGGCTTTTTTGATTAGGAACTTATTTTAGATTTAATTTGTTAGTCAGACATGTAATCTTCAACTATTTTGATCATCAATTAATAGCCTTGGTCCTGTTTGAAGCAAAAATATCAACAAACTCACTTGTCAAATGTGTGCATGTGTAGATTTGTAGACACATGATGATGAACTAAATGCTTGCGGGTGTTTGACGTTTAGTTTTCAAAGTTTACATTTTGATTTTACTTTTTTTTTTATCATTTCATTACCAAATATTGGATGAATAAATAGATGAAAATAACTGGCTGATTATTATTGAGACTAATTGTGTCATCAGAATAAGTATGTAAGTGTGAACTTGTGCCTTTTCCTTTCAGTATCGACAAAGTTAATCAGACTGTGGTATCTTTAATCTAATTTATGTGCAGTACGTTTTATGCATTTTATTTTACCTTTCGGCTACATATTTTCTTTCTTGATTAGCTACCATTCTAATATTGTACCTGAGGTACAGTATCAATAAAGTTTGGTTATTTTGGGCATCTTTAATCTAATTTCTGTGCACTAGTTTTTATGCATTTTATTTGACCTTTCGTCTACATATTTTTTTTCTTGACTAGCTACCATTCTAATATTGTACCTGAGGAACTGTACCGATAAAGTTTGTTTGTTTTGGTCATATTTAATCTCATTTAGGTGCAGTACGTTTAATGCCTTTTATTCGACCTTTCATCTTCATATTTTCTATCTTGATTAGCTACCATTCTAATATTGTACCTGAGGAACAGTACCGATAAAGTTTGTTTGTTTTGGTTTGCATTAACGTAAACACCGACACACAGACACAGTATCATATGAAGCGCCTTCATTTTGCAGTCGGCTGCTCTTCTGTTTACTTTCTTCAAACTAAGTGACGGACCCAACAGTTATTCGCGTTGTCGTCGTCTCCATTCCCCGCCGCCGTTTCCCAATTACAAAGCAACGTTGTGTTGTGTGCGTATGCAAACCCGTATTTACATTCGCTTCACGGCGTCTCCGTCGGCACATCGCGGCGTATACAGAACACACACGGAGACGCGGCGTTGTCTGGCGCGAGGGTTGTAGGGGCGGATCAGACGACCTGGTTAATAAGACAGTGTGTTGATTGTATTTGTTTTCCATTTGTCTATCGCTTTGCATTGACGACGCTCAGCGGTAATTAAGCCACTAAGTGAATCTCAAACAGGCGAGTCATGCGGCGACATTATAAGACGAGAACAACAGACGCGGAATAACAAGAGCTCGGCAGAACAATGCCAGGAAGTGGAATCCCCCCGCTATCAGGATCGTCCTATTGTAACAGGAAAGACGAAAGCACAATAGAGCGAAAGAAAAGAAGGAAAATAATACCACGATGTCGGATTGATGCCAAGGTGTTTAGCATAACATGATGAAAGAATGACATTAGCATGTGTACATGTGTATGAATATCATCGATGGTGTGAAAGCCAGACCGGTTTAAACCTGCGTGGGAGGTTGGGAGGTGAAAGACGGATGGAGGAGCCAGAAAAAGTGTAAAATAATAAGTTATGTTCTTATGGAAGAGAGGACTGGCTAAGTAGGAGCGAGTGTGTCATGTGTCATGTCGTTGAAAGTCTTGTCCATCGACTTCTTGAACTGGAAATGAAACTCGACTCTGAAACACGCAGCTCTGAAACACCTAGACGTAAACACAGGGCGAACACCGTCGACCCAATTAGGGCTGCGATTAATTACCGTTGTCATTATTGATTGTCGTGCGAGACATTTTATGATTAATTGATTCATTAGAGAATACATTGCCATACGTCGTTTTAGAGACATCACATTGCTACTTTTGTGGGATTTAAAGTCCAGTACCCAAATATATTAATTTTTTTTTATAAGAATAAAACAAAGAATAGAAGCAAATTGAAAAATTTAAAATCATGTTAACAGAAATGTTGTGTTTTTACTTAATAAATGACTTTAGTGATTAATTTTAATTTTTTTCAATTAATTTATACAAATCACAAACTAGTTTTAGATGTAATATGTGTTAAACCTACCACATAAAATATAATAAAACACATTGTATTGAGAAACCAATACAAACAAATTAACACGTTTTTCATCTCTAACCGAGTGTCCTTCTCATCTTCCCTCAACTCAACAAGCTCCAAGGGAAGGACGATGGACCCTCTTTGGGTCTCTCTTGGATTCCCTCTTTGCTCCGTCTTCCTTACCCTTCTCAGCAAATCCCTCTTACCCAAAGCACCCCGGCTACAAATCAATGGCCGGGGATAAACACAAATCCCCTGTAGAGGTGACTTATAGAAAACAATTTGAACCCGCGCACCTCAGTTAGGCCGCCCTGCCCAGCCTCTCCTTACTGTATGGTACTAACCTCAAACCTCCTCTGGCTGGCAGTCAATTGAAATTAGATTCCCAGGTAGATGGGCGTGGGCGTGGGCGGGGGAGGGGGAGGGGGTGAGGGGGGGGTTGCAGGGATCAGGTTAGCGTCCCTCCTACGCTAGCGGAATACATGGTCGACGACAAATGTGTTTGCATTACAATTATGCTGCCTTTGAAACGGAGGAGTTGTAAGTGAGTGATGGGTGGGTGGGGTGGAGGGGGGGTTGGGGCTCTGCACTTTAAATTATAAAATATAGAAGATATTGATAGTGCGATTGAACACGCCGATTCACCGCCAGCCGCCGTAGAGGAGCCGCGCGGACGCATGTTCGTCGAGGTCGTTCAATGACATTATTGATCTCGGCCGACCCCCGTTGGGAAGGGAGTGACGGAACTCTGCAATATGTAAAAATCCAGCGCACGGCGTCGCCGTCCTATACCTCAAACACACACGGCGACCTCATGGAACCTGATGACCTACAGAATCTAATCCGACACGCGGGTCTAATGAGAGCGAGACTGAAGAAGACCCGGAGACGAGGCCTCGGCTTCCTGAGGGGGAGACCCGGGCCCAAAGCTGGCACTGGGGAACCCCGGGAGGCGGCAGGGGGGTTCAGGGAGCTCAGGTGAAGAGACTGAGGAGGAGGAGGAGGAGGAGGAGGAGGAGGAGGAGGAGGAGGAGGAGGTTGCTAAGACCAGGGCCTTGTGCTGAGTGGGCCCTCAGAGGGCTCCATCCCCATTTGCAAAACTAGTAAGGTGGGGGTGCTTTGCATTACCTCCTTCTTTATTCTGCTCAGCCCCCCCTCTCTCTCTCTCTCTCTCTCTCTCTCTCTCTCTCTCCCAGTCTCTGTCTCCGTCTCTCTCCCTCTCTGGTCATGCTAATTGCTCCCAAGGTCAGAGCGTCGGCTGCGCTCCCCTGAACGCCCCCCCCCCCCCCCCCCCTCACCCCAGCAGCCCTGGCTTTGAATGGCATGTTTTGATCAGGCCTAATTTGATTGGTCGACGCAGTCTGGGGCGGATAGGGACAGCGCTTTACAGCCCACTGCTTTTGATGTGTGTGTGTGTGTGTGTGTGTGTGTGTGTGTGTGTGCGTGTCAGGGTGATGCATGTCAGGTTATGAAGTGTCTGTGGATGAGTGCATGAGAGTGTTACACGTCAGCAGGGAAGTGTTTTTTGAGGGGTGTCAGAGTGTGTAAAGGGGAGTGTGTGTAAAGGGTGGTTCATGTCACGGCCGATGGTGATTTTGTGTACTTGAGTGTCAAGTAGAGTTTGATGCGTTTTGATACGGCGTATGGCAAGTGTGTCGGCAAATATGGTCAGACACGGATTGAAATGCTGACGCTAAAATAAGAATCCTAATATTGCCAATATTTGGCAAAACTCAAAATGTTTGCCGAACATATTTGCAGTTCTCTCTCGATGTGGCTTGCATGGTTCACTCTCCAGTTTATCATAAATTACTTTTCGAAAAAGTATTTAAATCCTCAAAACCCATTTTGATATCCCATATAAACTATTTATTTATTATATAAAAAAAATGCAATATCTTGATATATATTGCAATTGAGATAAGAAAATTTGAATATTGTGATCGAACATTTATATATATATTTTATTTCATTACACATCCAGTATTTTCTATTTTTTCTATTGTATTCTTTCGACTCATTTTAGGGGTTTTCAAATAAATTGAAATGGGGTTTGTGATTTGACTCATTTTCTAATTGGCCGACGCAGCGGCTCCATGTTGTTGTTTCACATTGTGAGTTTTAAACCTGATGTTTTATTTAAACCCAGTAGAGTGCAGATCTCCGACAGGTGTGTCTCCAACCAGCAGCGCTGTACTGTGTGACTTAATGAATCCAACCAGTGCTGTAGAACGTAGTCGCTGTGTTTAAGCATTTTTCTTTTCCTGTTTCTTTCTAAACTTCACAATGGGTTTTGCAGAACTAAATAAGCATTGATTACAATCCCCCTTTTATATACTTATAGCCATCCTCTAACGCACAAACTGTGCCTTCAAATGTCTCCTTCGTCGGACTGATACACACAATCGCTCCAACAAGAGCTGGCTTCAGGAGTAGCATGTAAGATGTAAGATGTCAGACAGCTGAGGTCAGCTATAGACATGGACCTAGAAGAGTAGATGCACTCCGCTGTGTTCCCACCAATAGCCCCTATAGCGGCGGGCGTGGCTGGGTGGGTGAGGAGTAAGCAGGCGGTCAGTGGCAGTATATCAAACAGACAATGAAGGGTGTTTCTGACAAAGTGTGAGTCACTGCAACCGTGATTGGTCCTTGAGCGTGCAGCCGGGAACTGGCCAACCCGACATATTGTGCAGTTTTCCGCAACAGCATGCAAGATTAGTCGTGGACGCTCGCTCAGTCGGAGAAGCATGGACGCACACGCCACAGAACACACAACCTCTCCCCCGGGCTCTCGCCTGGCGGGCACAACGAACCGGCGGACCGGGTACGGGGAAAAGTCAAACTTTTCTCTTGCGATATTTATTTTCATTAAACGGCCAAACATTTAAGTACTCTTTACGAGGCACCTCTACTAAGTTCTGTAAGGTCTGGGAACTCTTCTTAGAGCATGTCAGATCTACCCAACTAGATATCGCCACTATTGATTAATTAACAACGCACCAGTATCCTGTTTTAACTTGCTTTATTGGTAGCATATATTCGCAGCATGCAGCACTTTTGTAATTTTTTTTAATACCTTTTATGTTGTTGTTGTTTTACTTATTGTTATGTATATGTGTTTTTTTAGTTTTTAGTTTCCTTAGTTATAGTCTTTACATGTGTGTATCCTCACCATTTGACTGTGATATGTTGTCAATCCTTATGTGTGAGGTATACATTGTACTATAAGTCTTGTTTTGTAATTTCTAAAATAAATCATATATAAAAAAACGGCCAAACATTTTGAACGGTAGCCCTTTTTTTAAATATCTAAAAAGCATGAAACAAGCACGTTTGGCAATTCTGCGCGATGGTTATGAATATATAACAAAGGTGACACATTGAGTAATTATTCCAGCAGTTAATTACTGAACACAAAAGATATATATAACTGTGACATTTGACATATTCAGAAACCTCTGTCACAGCTTTGCCAGAAACATATGGGATGTTTCCCAACGTGGCTTCAACTCATTTCACCCCTATTCAAGTCCTGCCAGCAGCATCTGAGCAGAACTAACGTACATCTCCCTCTCTGGAGCTCCGAAAACCTCAGCATCCCCTCGGTGGGTCTCCCCGTCCCAGCTTCAGTCACATCCCCAGTGAGTGCCAGTGCGTTGGTACAGTAGGAAGTCCTATAGGCAGGCGAACGGGCCGCGTGTGTCTGCCGTCTGACAGCGGCGCTGATCCGGCCCCTATGAGTGAGATTGATAGGGCCTGTGATCAGGGACGCCGCGCTCCCTCCATCGCCGGCGAGATGGATCACATCACACTGCCGTCTCCTCCGCTTCCAGGATAAATGAACTGAGAGGGAATCTATCACTCCCCGAGAAGGAGAGAGAGAGAGAGAGAGAGAGGGAGGGAGGGAGGGGACATAATACCTCACAGAGATACTGATGAGGATACAGAAGTATAGGAGGGGATATAAAAAAGGTAAAAGTGAGAAGGACGAGCGGGGAGGGAGGGATGAAGAAAAGGGGAATGGGACGTAGGGAGAAAGAGAGAAAAGGGAGGTCTGATGGAGACAGCTGTGGAGGCCTGCTGCTAGGTCAGCCCTCTCCCTGCGCCCCAGTCCCCCTCACAGGTTAGGCGTTAGGGTGTGGGCTTTTTTTTCTTCTTTTTATGTGTGTGTGTGTGTGTGTGTGTGTGTGTGTTGGGCTGTCAGCCAGCGATTTGTCACAGTGAGTGATCCGAGGCTTCGCCGAATCAATCACGCCGGAGCGCCGCGGGTTGCGCGTACTGTACACATGCGTCCGTGTGTGTCTGCACGTGAACCTGTGTTTGTGCGTGTGTGTGTGTACGTTCACACGGGACAAGTGAACGGAGGGAGGCGCGTGGCGCGCGCTCCTCTCTGCCGGAGGCCGCACTTCATCTTACTCACAAAGGGATGCTTTTCGGCTGCAGCGCTCGTCTTTCCGAAAAACCTCTTTTTTTTTACATCACACTTTCCAACGGTCACGATCATTACACCCCCCCGTCGTCGCCCCCCCGTCCCCTGACCCCCACTCCTCCTGCTCATTTGGCCTGGCATAAATTAGACTTTGTCATGGCTGATTGGGAATAGGCACCTTATTGCATTAGGCCACGGCTTATTAAGCAAGCGCTCTTAGGACGAGCCTTGCTTAACTCGGTGACAGCTTCTCAATTAGGTCGTCTGTGAAATATGTCCCGAGCTAATTGCCCCCAAACACGAGCTCAAGCCTCGGATTAGAACTTTTCGTTCCGTTTGACGCTTGCGGACATGTTTTCGTTTAAGTTCACAGGTGTCACGGAGCTCAAAGTGAATTTTCTTTTTTTTTTCATGCGCGCCGATGATTTCTGAGTCATTTGTAGTTATTCAGATCCTCCCTTTCATATTATTTGTGTGTGTGCGACTGAGTAAAGCAATGAGTGTCTATCTGTGTATGTTTGTGTGTGTGTGTGTGTGTGTGTGTGTGTGTGCAGTTCCCTGAAATGCCGGATACAGCTCTCATGAGATCCCCTCTTCTCCTCTCCTGGAGGAATGACGGCTTCAGAAACCTTTCCCCAATGATTATAACTGACTGATTGGTGAGTCCTTAACTTCCTCTGCCTCCTTCAATAATCCCAACATGGCTCTCGAGTGGCTCCGGGCTGCCTTTATGAGTGCCTGCTTGCGTACTTTATGATTGCCTGATGTGAAAATGGCAACGGTGGTACGTGGGGGTAATTTGTCGGGAACTCAACAAAGAAATGTTGTAACAATTAATCACGGGGTGAACACCGAAGAATGTGGTAATTATGTTCATTAAGTGGCGAGCATGAGGGCAATTATCTGGCATCAGCTCGGGTTGTCACAGGCGTGTCAGGCTGAGATGTTGTAATAACTCACGGCTTTTTAAAGGGTTATCCTATCATAATGTGGTCCGGTGGGTGAGGAGTAGCATGTATGCAGCAGTATGGTCACAATAGGGTCACATGGTTGTTATGCTGTTTAAAGTACTGCTCTGTGTCCTTGAGTCTCCATACAAAGCCGGTAAGCAGCGGACTCTATGGGAGCACAAATAAAACACTCTGAATATGCAAATTCACGTTTTGCTTCTCCTACATCCCCATAAGAGACTCGCCGACCATGTAATTATAGAAATGTTAACCGTGGCTTTTTTACTTTCCAAGGTCAACCGGTCATAACATACAGTATTATTTATGTTTGGGTCATTTTAGTAAATTGGCCAAAGCGGGATGCGACAAAGTGTTACATGAAAAGTGGGATTATGTTAAATAGATGCTCTGCATGGCCTCAATCACCGGGAGAAAAAAGTGCCATCATAAAACAGGTTTTCATGATAACTTTAACCAAATCTGCCAATGAAGAAGGAAGTTGTACATGTTGAAATGATCATCTGTTGTTAAGCTACTGAAGAAGAAGAAGAAGAAGAAGAAGAAGAAGAAGAAGAAGCCACAACTACATGTCGATGTCTGATGATACTGATGTTTGATTGATGTATTAATGTGGGGAACTTAACCCTCTCATCAGTTCCTTTGTAAACATTTATTTTTTATTTTTATTGAAACAGTTAAATCCTTTTTGTGACTTTCTAGAATATTATGTGGTGGATGGAATGGATTCCTAGGAAGGTATGAAGATTTGATGATCGTGCAAATGTTGTTACAATGCTATTAGAGTGGACCCAAAAGCACGACTCAGACAGGAGTAACAAAGATGAATGTCTTTAGTTCAAAACCAGGAGATCAGTCCAAGACGTAAACGAGTCCAAAGAGGTGCGGGGCAGAGGATCAGAGGTCAGGGCAGGCAGGTCAGGACTATACACTAATAACACTGGAGAACTTGGCACAAAAACACAAGACAATCTGGCAGAGGACAAGAGCAAGTGAGGGGACCTAAGTAGACAGGGACTAACGAGGGAATGGGCAACAGGTGAGATGGGCATGAGGACCAGGTGAAGGTAATGAGGGACTAACGAGGTGATCAGAGGCAGGTGAAGGGAGTTGGACTGACGAGGTGGGAAGCAGGATCTGGAATGAAGTCATAGTTAGAGACAGGATGAAAACAACTAATAATAATAAGGTGTGGAGCTAAACCGTGACAAATGTGGATCACACATTCGGCCAATCACTCCGCGAAATGGTCTGGCTTTTCTGAAAAAGTCCACAAATTGTCGGACAAAGCGCACCACATTTCCGATGTCTGAAAGATGAGTAGAGAGGCTGTGCGATGATCTGACGAGCGCTTCATCTGAACCAGATGACGCCTTCAGTATCAAACACACATTATTTATTCAGGGGATCGTGGTCCTGGGATAAGTTTTTTCCTCTTTTCATTATTCCCAACACATTTAAGACTTACCACCAACAAAAAAGAACGTCTGCCTCCACCTGTATGAAACTCCTGCCGATGCTTGTCATGCTCCCCATATCTACTTCCTGTCTGACTTTCGGTGAAGGAGACTTGCAAGCCCCAGTGAATCCTGAAACAAAAGGCTGAAACTCAAATCCTATAACTCACAAATCCCAGCCTTGTAGATACAAAACCTGGAAATACCATCGGTCTAATTAGGCTGATTGGCTCCGTCTGTCCTGAAAGAGGGCCGGCCTGCCACTCAAACGTGGATGTTTTTGCCGTAACAAACTCTGGCAGCGGCTTTTCTTCCCCCTCTCGAAGCCGGGGAGGGGGGGGGAATCAACCTGACAGTGGAGCGTGTGATTGGACGGAACTGCGCGGGCTGTAGTTGTCAATCAATCAGTGAAGAGTTGAGTATTTCTTACCCTTTTCACAACGCTGCACACCTCTCAAGCTGCCAGGCGTGAAAATAATAGATGCTTAGGTTAAAGACTCCCGGTATAATTATACAAACCTGCAAAAGACACCCAGTCCTTCACTCTGTGAACTCACTCCTGACATACTCTCTCCTCCATCTCTATTTTTTATTTTTTTTAAATCTCCAGGTATCTCTTCTCTCGAGGAGGGCAAGGCAAGAGAAAGACAAATAGCGTGGGCTTTTAAAAATGATTTTTCTTTTCTTTCTTTTTTTTATCACCAAAGCCCTCCTGGAAACAGACAATAGCCACACATGTCTTATTTTAGTCACTGGCTTTTGTGGCTGCCAGGCTTCTCAAGCCCCCTCTCCCCTTTCCCTTTTATTTCCTTGTGTTTCTCCTTGGGCACAGCTCTCTCTCTCTCTCTCTCCCTCTCTTCCTCTTTCTTCCCTTCTCTTTCAATTGCCAGCCTATTTGGAGCATGTTTGTTTTCACGCTTTCTCCTCTCCTTCTCAATCGCTCCCTCCCTCTCATTTTCTCCTTGCCTTCCCTCCCTCCCTCCCTCTCTTTTCCCCAGCATGCGTGTGCTCGCCGCTCATCCGTCGGTGGATGCGAGGCGTGTATAACCTCAGGTAGGCTCAATGAAGCAGCCCGACTAGCCAGAGTCTCTGTGGGAGGCTCTGGCTCATCTCTGCCTGCATCCCTGTAGCCTTAATCTGTGACAGACCATTTCATAATCACAGCCAAGGGGGCTTCTCTCTCTCTCTCTCTCTGTCTCTCGCTCCTCCTCCTCTTCCTCCTCTTCCTCTTCTTCATGTGCTCCTCATCTCCCGTCTATTTTTTTTTCTTCTCTCCCTCTCCCAAAGTGCAATAATTCACAGGCATGCACCCTCCCACAGGCGGATTAGCAGGCGGTGTGCTCGTCCTACATAATCGCAGCACAATGGGGGCCCATACGTGCCGCCGCCACAGCCACGCCACGGGGCACAATGCATCTGCGCCGTCCCCCCCTCACCAAATGACACTGGACCAAATGGACCCCATCGCGACACACCCACCACCTGCAGTCCTCCTTCAGCGGCCCACTCAGTGGACACGATAGGAATCGGATGCGTTGATGATGACCTGCGCTGAAACCCCCCAAAAAAGGAAAGGAAACATCTGGAAACCCTCTTTGTGTTCGTCTTTGAGTGACGTCTTATTTGTCCGTTGAAAGCCGGCCCAAAAAAAAAACAATCTCTCTTCTCGAGGGAGTTTACTAATCGATATTTTTTTTTGTGTACATAATTTAGACCATGTAGGTCAGTGTGTGTGTGTGGATAATTCTGCTACAAGTAAGAAAGAAAGAGAATAGTCTCACCGGCTCCTTCCTAAAAACGGAAGTTTAAATGAAAAAGAGACAACGTAATATAAGATTACATCCTTTCTTTGGTCTTGATGTCAAAATGAAAATTCTCGAAAAAAAACCTTCCTCAATCCAAATCGTTGCGTGAGCCCGGTCGATTACGGTATGCGACATTAACATATTGTAAAAAGGAAAAAAAAACATCTTATGATTCATTTTCATTGTCGGAATAATAGCTGAGCCGATTAGCAGCATTGTTGCCATTGGAGAGGCAAAACATCATTACGCTCCTCAATCTGTTTGAGTAATTAAACCATTTGGGAAAATCATCTCACATTTGCTGATTCAGTCGGAAAAGGAAGAAGAAGAAGAAGAAGAAGAAGAAGAAGAAGAAGAAGAAGAAGAAGAAGAAGAAGAAGAAGAAGAAGAAGAAGAAGGAAAAAACTGCTGTTGAGAGCTGTGGCTATATGTAATGTTACATTTATGTATTAGCTTTAAAGGGCTTAAGTGTGAAGCAACTGCTCCGGTAACGGAATGTCAAATAGGATCCATCGCTCCATTCCAATGCATTTCATATAATACTATAATGAAAGGCGAGGATTTATACCGCATTAGTATCAAGCTCCATCAGATTTAAAGCCATAAATCCATTCTATATCCCTCCAAGTTTTTTCACGAACATTTTCTGGGCGCTTAATTTAATTTTCTCTGAAAGTGCCAGGCCACCGCTGTTCTTTGGTGTCAGGTGAATGAAATAATTTGCACATACTTTGCGCCTAAACTGTGGAAATCCAGGGGGCAATTGCATGCTTTGCTACAGTATATCACACAAACGCGCCAAATCTCCTTTTTTTTCCTCCTTCCTTTTTTTACCAGGCTCACTTTCAAAGCATGTTGGAAAACCCTTCGCTAGCCTATTTGATTTATCCAGCTTTACCAAAACCAGATCTACCATGTAATTTCACGAAAACCCGTGCTGCATCTCTCCATTCCCGTCTCTCTTTCCACTCCGATGGCAACGGATAACACACATTAACGTCTCCCCTCAGCGGGGTGCGACACAACATGCGACCGGCCTCCCGGAGACCGGGCCTGTATGTAAAGCACAGACGCGTTCAGCCCGGTATAGCTTCCTTATCCCTTTTTTTTTCTCTTTCTATTTCGCCACCTCAGCACAAAAAACACGCTGCGGTAATCCCTCACAAGTCAGCACTAAATGAGTGACACGGGGCGGGTCGCAGCTTGAACACACACCTCTGTGCATGAGATATCTCCGAGATGTGTGCCCCTACCTGGGTTTAGGGACACACTCCGAATGTATTAGCGTTTTTTTTTGTGGGTAAAACCTGGAGGCCTGGCAAGCCGCAGCCTTTACGCCATGTGGGCCTTTTCACGCACGCAGGTTTAAACACACAGGACGTCATTAAAAGCGTAACGGCAAGATGACGCTCCCTGTATGTAATCCGCATGCATGTTCACCCCATTCCGCTTTGCAACTCCAAAGAGGCTTGTTAATCCTCCCGCCTGTGTGGAGGCAGATGCTGAACTTCACAGCCACGCACTGTATGAACCCACACACACACACACACACACACACACAGACAACACACACATTAAAGCGCCCATGCAATGTTTTTTGCAGGAGTTTTTGATATGAGAAATATCGATATAATATAGGAACACATGTCCGAGACGCTTTCTTTGATATAAACCATTAGAAGTTTTTGTCGCGCTTCTCTCCTCTTTTAAAAAACAAAAGACAAAAAAAAAGTCCCATGAGCATCTCAAACACGGCACTGCAGCTATATGTTTGAAAATACATGAAGGTAAAGGGTACGGGGTGAACGTGGCCTCATGAATGAGGGGTTACCATCGCACACCGCCTCACTAGAGTGGGAACTATGAAGTGAGACACGCACACTGTGGGACGACAAGAGAGAACATTTATACGGCATAAAAGAAGTATGCAGGAAGAAGAAGAAGAAGAAGAAGAAGAAGAAGAAGAAGAAGAAGAAGAAGAAGAAGAAGAAGAAGAAGAAGAAGAAGAAGAAGAAGAAGAAGAAGAAGAAGAAGAAGAAGAAGAAGAAGAAGAAGAAGAAGAAGAAGAAGAAGAAGAAGAAGAAGAAGAAGAAGAAGAAGAAGAAGAAGAGTTCATCCTGTAGGTTGTTGGGGCTAAACACCGGTAATGTTATGCTGTTGTCGTCTCACTTTTGGTTTTGTTCTCTCTCCCGCTCTCTTACACTCTCTCTCTCTCTCTCTCTCTCTCCTGCCCTCTCTCCGTGTCACTCTGCTGATTTATGGCTCTGTTTAAGCGAAGGCCACACGTCTCTCCCGACGCTGCTATTTGTTTCAACGCCGCTTCACTTTTTTTTCTCCACACTCTTCCCCCTCTGAAGGCGAACCAGAAACCAACCAAAATTAACCCTTTGCCGACGATACGCACAGCAACGTGTGTTTCGAGGCTCGGGGGGGGGGCTAAATCTTGACAAAGGCCGCATGGTGACTCCACCGTTGTTCCGGCAAAGCGCCGAGGAGTCCCGGCCCTCTGCTCGTCGGCGTATCGAGCCGGAGTTGGAGAGATGCAGAAAGATGACATGCCGCAAGGATGCCATTAATAACTCTCAGGGGCAAGGTTGGAAAAACGTCCGACGTCACAAGGCCCTTTTATCAGCCTAATTTCATAAGAGGGCTTCATGTCTGAGCGAAGAGAAGTGGCTATTTTTCCTCTTCTTTTATATTGTAAACACCCATTACTTGGAGAGGTACACCGCCCTGCCCTGGCAGTAAGTGGATATGAATTTCAAGACGAAACCATCCTTTCATATCAGCCTCTCACACATAATCGTGACATCAGACAGGCTCACTTTTTTTTTCTCCACCGCACTCGAGTTCCAACTGCTTCCTGATTCATTGCATTTTCTTGATGAGACTTTTTTTTTCTCCTCCCTTCCCCTTTGGCGATACTGAAAATTAGTTCTTATGGATTTCCTCCGCAAACTAAAGCAATTGTTTGACTAAATCAAAGAGGCAGCCGGAGTCACAATTACATATTGTGAGTGTGATTGTGTTGCCATTGATTCTAAACGTCTAGAGCACTGAGAGGGATGCGTCTGACTCGGCGCCGTGCATTGTGGTTGTTTTTTCTTTCCCCTGCTACCAAGCAGTATTGTACTATATTTGCACTTCTTCTTCCCCTTTCGCTGTCTGTGCCTTTGTCGCAGGCTGGCAAGGAGGAGGCAGTTGTTTACCCTGGTAAGCTGCCCATTGTCTCTGGTGGGAATTCCCTTTGGGGAGAGCGCACCGCGGGAAACGAGCCTCGGCGCAGCGCGGGGAGCTAACTGCGGCGCGGCGGTGGCGGCGGCGGCGGCGGTGGCGGTGGGACTCCCGTGTGCGTCCGCTGGGATCTGGCGCCAGGGGAAAGATGGCCGCCCCCTGGGACGGGAAGAGATGGCAAGGTTGAGAGAACAAAAGGGAGAATATGAAAAGACCAGCAACAAAAGAGGGGAGGAGACAATGGAGGGAAGTAGAAGACAAACACATGGGGATAAGAAATTCAAAGTAAAAAAAGAAAAAAAATGATCAGTTAAAAAATTATTACTAGAAGCATGAATACAAATCCAGTTACAGTCCCATCAACGTTGTATGAATAGAAATATAACTGAAGAAGTGAACTAATGTCAGGCTCTAGCATTTGCTACAGGACGAAAATACAGTGGGGAAAAAAAGTATTTAGTCAGCCACCAACTGTGCAAGTTCTCCCACTTAAAAGATGAGAGAGGTCTGTAATTTCTATCATAGGTAGACCTCGACTATGAGAGACAAAATTAGGGGAAAAAATCCAGAAAATCACTTTGTCTGATTTTTAAAGAATTAATTGGTAAATTCCAGGGTACAATAAGTATTTGGTCAATAACAAAAGTTCATCTCAATCCTTTGTTTTTTACCCTTTGTTGGCGATGACAGAGGTCAAACGCTTTCTGTAAGTCCGGTGTGTTTGGGATTCTCATTTTTGTCTCTCATAGTTGAGGTCTACCTATGATGAAAATTACAGGCCTCTCTCATCTTTTTTAAGTGGGAGAACTTGCACAATTGGTGGCTGACCCCACTGTACATAAGAATGGGAGGAGAACATTCTACGCCTTCTATCATCATTCGCCGTCAGCCCATCATTTAAAAAAAAACTTCAAAGCTTCCTTTAGTCCGACCTATCCCTCCTCCGTCTCTCCACACCACCGAGCGCTGCCTCTCGGCCTGCCGTGCCCGCGGCGGCGCCGGTGGACGGCGTGCCCCAGCTCAGGTGTGTCGGTTAGTGGACGCCGGGCGCTGACAGCACGGGTTAGTCTCCTGGCTCGATGCGACCTGACAGCGGTGAGGCTCGCAGGGCCCGGTCGGCAGGTCGGCCGCTGAGGGCCTAACGGTGGACCTGGAGCACAAGGGGGGGGGGGGGCATCACTGAGTCACATCTCAAGTCGAACAGGATGAACTGTTGTTCAATCAGCGTCACTCCCTGTTGCTCCGCTTCTTCATAATGATGACAACAGACAGCTTAGCAGACGCCGTGTCCTTCAATGGACATTTTGCAATGTTTTTTTCGTTTTTTTTATCAGTCAGATTGTCTACTTATTATAGTGTAAAACATACAAGATTGGCATTTATAAAAAAATCGGAGTAACATGAACCATTTAGCATTTTGTCCACCTGAATCAAATCCCCTCTTGCCTTTTTTTGAAGACGCAGACTTAATGGCTTTGCGTAGTTTGGGAGCGTTCCGCTACTTTGGAAGAGGTTGAAATGCCATTGGTTAAGATAATGGAAGAGAGGGATGTAAAGTTCAGTGGAAGAGAGCCTAATGCCTTCTTAAGGTGAGCCATTTCAGCACGCGGACGCATTTGTATACGTCTGCGTATTTACCCGCGGAGGGAGGGAGGTGACCTTTCCATGTGGGGATGGTGTCTGCATGGAAACGCTGCTCGCTGCATCCTAATGGCCACCCAGGGCCACCTCGCCTCCGCGGCCGTCCTGATATTTGCCTAAACACGTTGCCGCACTTTTTTTTTTTTTTTTTTTTCACCCATCTCGAAATATTTACAGAGAATTTGTGGTCAGCAGAAATGAAGGGAGGGAAGCGAGAGAGGGGGAGTGAGGGCCACGGGGGATGTGTGGTGTTAGACACACTGGGAGCTCCAAGGTTAACCGGCTTTTAATTGATGCTGTAGATGAATGCACACTCAACATGTTAAGTTTTACGTTTTATTCCCAAATAAAAAGATATTTGGATCTTCTGTGTCTGACTTTGAGCTGAACGTAGTTTGCTCTGCAAAGTTTCAGCTTTGTGTTTCAAATAACAAAAGTTTACAAACTGACAAACACTCCACAGAGTACGACTGACACAGTATCATTAGCGATGCTGCTCCGAGTTCGGGTTAAGGTAGAGGTCTCCCAGTCAACATGGCTTCCTGCCTCCTGCTGCTCTGCGGATCATTAGGAAAATGAACGATCGGAGAGCTGTGTGTACGTGCGTGTGTGTGTGTGCGCGTGTGTGTATGTGTGTGTGTGTGTTATTTGTGCCACTGGGCTGTGGCAGCCTGATTACTTCGCTCTGTCTCCTACTTTACCTGCCGGCCCACTGACTTACCTTCAGCATACTAACTCCCTCTCGTTCTCTACTCCCCTCCCACACACACACACACACGCACACACACACACAGGAAGGAATCACAAATGCATTAATTTGTCTAGATTCATCTCTGCAAAACTTCTGAATGTATCACATCCTGACAGACGATTCTAGGCCAGTAAATCTATTCCTCGGGGTATCTGTGTACCTTTGGAAAATAAAAAATCCCTTTAGCTTGCAAAACCACTCACTATACCACCCGTTTTCCCCTCTTCTGTTTTTATGTGTGTATACCCAGTTGTATACTCCAAGGCAAATGGCACACATACATTTTAAATAGCACATCAACGACTGGGGCAAAAAACCCCAAAGGTGGGAGAAATTACAGGATCAACGATTGATGTCCGGGGAACCGTTCTGAGCAAGAGGCTGGAGATTTTTCACTTGTGCTACGGCGTTTGTGTGAGATGTCCCCATTAACAAGCAGAGGAGATAATGTTGGTGGGTGGACACAGTGTGTGTGTGTGTGTGTGTGTGTGTGTGTGTGTGTGTGCGTGTGTGTGTGACTTGCCGAGCCTACGTCACACTATACGTGCAGAGCTTGATAAAATAAGGGTCGGGGCATTTACTACACATTCAGTTTCTATCTTTATTTTCCCCAATAATATAAAACATAAAGCTGGTGTTTCGAAGAAAGAAAGACAAAATATATATACTTACAAATTATAAAATAGTGGGAATTATTGGGAAAAAATCCAAAGAAGGAAGCAGAACGTTTGTAGTTTTCCACCATTATAAACAAGTAAATATAAATAAATATAAATATAATATAATAATTTCATCCATAATGGCTTTCAAATCCACCTCCTACTTCTCTGATTACCTTAATGTTCCTCCAAAGCAAGGGAGTTGTGTTCTTTTTATAAATTCCCACCATTCTTAACACAAACAAATTCACATGTCGCTGTTCACACATTAATTATGCAGTTAAAGAAAAAGCTGCAATGGTGGAAAGGAAGGGAAGGTGACAATGAGGAATTCAGGTTCTTATGCTCCCTTGTTGAATATTCATATAAAATACATATTTTTATGATATCGGGCATTGTTTGTACCATGGCGGCGGAGTCACTTCCTATTCGTGTTAGGTACCAGGAAATGGGCAAACCTGTTTTTGGTGAGAGGAGAAAGGTGTCTGTGCTCCAAGGTAAGACATATGTGAGGTGTCTGTGGCAGAGTGTGGAAGGTATTTTAAAGTGTGGCTTGATCACCGGCTCCACTCTTCACCGAAATTGCACCGAAATTGAATTTGATTAAAATTGTTTAATATGTCATTCAGTGCGATGTTGACTTGCTCCGACAGCCGATGTCTGACGAGCACTTTTGCAGCTCTTTGTAAGCGACCCGTCACGCTTTCTCTCCGAGCTTCTGCACAGTTTGTTTCACCTCTCCAAGATGTTCGAGAGCACTTAAAGATAATTATTGCCAAATGATGCTCTAATGAGGGAACAACTGTCTTTAAAGTCTTTGCGGCAGAGCCGGGGCCTGCTTGCTGTGACGCCGGCTTTTTAGGCTTCAGTTTGTTTGCCTGGTTTGACAGCGTCACACTTTCTATAGATGTTTTCTCAATCTGACGCATGCCATAATAATTGGCTGGGCGCTGGGAGATGTAAATTGCGGAAGATTTATTAAAATGCACCTTAAAGGGGTTAGAAATGTCTGTTTGCAAGTCAAATTACCATTTTGCTTCTCTTTGAGTCTTTTTTTTTGTCAACCTCTGTTAAACTTCCTGCGCTCTTGGAAGAGGTCAGACGCAGCCCTTCCTTTTGTGGAGGAGGATTTTCGTCTCTCGTGGAAAATTGCGAGGCATTTAGAGCTATCGGAGAGGGTCAGGGACCTTTCCTTTAATTTCCCTTTATCTTCTCTACCATGCTGCACGACCCCAAGCGCATCACCGTGCGCTGATGTCTGGCCTGTCTCCATGCATGCTGTTTATTTGTGTACCTTCTCAATCAGACGGGAGGGAATTTTCTCTCCAGAACTTGGCCCCCGTGCCTCCGAGGTATTTGGATAATTGTTCATGCCTCTCTTAAGCCGCATGAGCATAACATGTCAAATTCACCTCGCACATGTGAAGTATTAACTTGAATTATTTCTTGAGATTCGATGATGAGATCAATTGCGTCTGCTGGGAGAGCCTCCCTGCAGGTAAAGCTTTTGTGCTCCAGCCGGAATCTCCACAAGAATATTAATGACTTTCCTCGATTGTTGTCCGTTCGGCGAGTCGCTTCCTCGCGGCTGTTTTTGCATCTCCCCGGTGTCTCTGAAAGCCACGGTTGCTACGGGAACACACATTGTGTCACCGGTCAGCCGTGAGTGACAGTTGTTTCTCATCGGTAACATAACGACTCAACGGTGAGCGCTGAAGGACGAGAATCTCCTCATATATATATATATATATATATATATATATATGAGCTTTCCGAGAGGATGTTAGCACAAACATTTCCCCAATAATCCGTGACCGTGACTCGCGAGCAGAGGACTGGAACTAATGAAGACAACTATTCAATTACGAGCTCAATTAATGCAAGTGCCTCGAAGCGCAGATCACAGATGAGCCGCGCGGCGAGCCCTCGGTGTTGTGGACTGCCGACGAACAACGCACTTACTTTGAGTTTCTCCCTGGATCCCTTGGCTTCGCGCTCACTGGCCATCTTCACTTTAAAATGGCTTTTTGGGCTCATGAGACGGACCTCTCATACGGGCCTCCGTCCACTGTGTCGGGTCATAAGGACCTGCATCGACGTTCGTCTAGATATGGACCCACAATCCGGATTCAAGCATATGACTCTGTTATTACCGTTCTCTCCCGGGGTTCATCTCCAGCTGCACTATATGTGAGCAAACACGACACAAAGTCCAATTTAGCCTGATTTCCCTTATTCCAGCTTTGATTCTTGCTTAGGCTCATATTGATTTCATACAACTTGTTATGTTCGGTTTCTTCTCTGCCTTGTTTTTGGTTAAATCCATGTTGTTTACAGTGTGCGATGACCCACGGGGAGCCAAGATTATTCTTAACCCTCTTCCTCGCTGCGGTTTCGCGGGGTATCGATAGGTAGCCATGTTTGCTTATAATTAAGTCCCTACCACACCACAGATGGGACTCAGTTCAGACCTCTTGGTCCAATTAAAAGAAGCTTTCCAACTTCAGTAGTACCTGCTTTGTTACATAAATAAATAAATAAATAAATATATATATATATATATATATATATATATATATATATATATATATATATATATATATATATATAGGTGCATTAGTATGATAAAGAGGTTCAGCGGTGAGGGATTCACACTTGATACAAGACACTTGCATCCTCATAATGCAATGCAACTCTGAATAACACATCTTAGCACAATGCTGCTCGGCACTGATTAAAGATTCAATTAAAAAAACAGACACTTTGCAAGAGAAAAAAAAAGCTGTAATTATTTCACTACAAATAAAATAAAAATGATATAGGCCACTGGGGAGTTGGGTCTAAGTATTTAATTAATCTGTAAAATACCTTGCGTGGATGTTTCCTTCCTTTAATTTTATATTCTCTTCTATTTTGTCACCTTTAGCATTCTTTTCATTACTGCGTTATATTTAATCTCTTTCTCTAGTTCATGTAATATTTTCAGGCTGTATTGAGGACAGTAATGCAGAGCGGAGACATTGATGGTAATTAGTAGTTGACTGTAAGTAATTCAAGATAGTCCACAGTGTGACGTATTAGAAGCTATGCTAAAACCCCTTTCCTTGATCACACTTTAAATACTATAATGGTATTTTAAATAACATGATAACTGATCTGTTCAGTATATAGCACACCTACCTGTGGTGGCTCATCGTGGCTGCAGGCTGGTTATGTTACTATTGCTCATGTTTCTGTATGAATATGTTTACATTCCTTCATATTACATTTTTACATTACATGTCATTTAGCAGACGCTTTTATCCAAAGCGACTTACAATAAGTGCATGTCAACCTCGTGTACAAACTAAGAACAACAAGAATACAGAAAGTAACATTTCCTCAAAATAGTCAAACTACAAAAGTACCATAACAAGAGATATTTAAGAGCCACTGAAGTGCAAATCTGTGTTTTAATCCAGATATAGTCAGAAAAGGTGTATAATCTGTGGCAACCCGGGGGATGTGGAGGTGAGATTCGGAATAAAATCAGGAGACTCAGAGACGCAGTGCAAAAATAAAGGGTCTTTTAATAAAACGTGTAGGAAAAAGGGGGAATGGGCATCTAATGGAAACAAAGGATTCTTCCCGGTCGGGGTCTTTGGTCTTCAGTCTCACACCTTCTGTGAGACGGTTGGTATCTCCTGGATGGGCAGAGCAGAGGAGAGGTGAGAGGGTCCAGTTACCTCTGGTCTGTCGCGACTCCTCTCCTGAGGTTCCACGCTCCTTCTCCTGTCCTAGTCAGGCAGCTCTCCCCCCGATGGCTTCCAGTGGAGGGAAGATATACTCCGTTCCCTCGTTAGCTGACGGGCTGCAGGTGTGACCACTCCCAGGTACCAATTGGCTGTAGCACCTGTACTGGGAAGTACGTCCCGTGGATCACTTCCCCCAACCTGAGCTTTGGGATCCGCCTCCGATGCGCTGTTTGCTCGGCTTTTCCCCCTGGTCTGCCACAAATCATATATTTAGCTTTTGCTATACCATTTAATTAATTACATACAGTTTGCTTAAAAACTGTGAATATGTGACAATCCATGAGAAAATACATATTCATAGGTAATATCTTTTTTTTGTACATGTTTTTCTTCATTAAAAACTGATCAGTGTATTTAGGGTATAGTGCTAGAGTGAATATTGTCTTTTGTCACACGTTGTTCCATGTTTCAGTTTTTGCCTTGGCCTCAGATTTCAACCATCAAAATGAAATTGGTCGTTCACCACAAAAAGTTAATTTTTTCTTTTTTAAGCTTTTGTTCTTGGCCTTTGTTGTTTGTTAAACACAATCATATTCCTCTGCATGATACATGTCTTTGGTGTTAACGCCAACCAACACCGATTGCACCCCTTTAAACACTCACGATGCTCTCCTGACAGTGTGTCGTTGAGCTTTCCCTCACTTTCTTTAGCATGAAACAACATCGCTGACATAATGACGCCGACTGTGGCGACTGTCGTTAACGCGTGACAAGTCGCGACTTTTTCTAAAGTGTGCCTATAGAAAAAAAAAAGATGACATCTAAGTGAATAGTCTTCAAAAGTTTGTATCTTATTTTGAACTTTATATTTCAAAATAAGATACAACGGCTTCAGTTGTTTTTGTTTTTTTACTAGAATTGGACTGATACCGAAGGTGACTGTGGATCCAGCACAGTCTAACTATGTCCAAGATAGTTGTTGTTCTCAGAGTGTCCGTGTGTGTGTGTGTGTGTGTGTGTGTGTGTGTGTAAGGAGCACCCAAAACAAGGTTTCCCTGGTGAGGTGACAGAGGCAGCTAAGCCAGTAAACAACGATGACAGTAATCATATGTGTTTGTGGTGCTATGCTTCATCACCTGTCCAACACCAAGGCTTGTTAAAGGACAAATGACTCTTAATAAAGCATATTCTTTGGCCTCATCTCTCTCTCTCTTTCTCTCTCTCTCCTCTCCCATCCCTCCTGTCAGTGTTCCTTTGCTCCCCGCAGCCCTGCCCCCCCACCTGAGGAGGCCAGGTTGCCGGGCCGTGGGGCGGTGGGATTGGCCGGCTCCACGCTGAGATTGATTACCCCTCTAATCTTAGGACTGCCAGTGTGTCTCCGGGGCGAAAACTCCAGCATGAACCCCCCCTCCCCCCGTCTCCCCTCTCCTTCCTCTCTGCCCCGACTCCCACCCTTCCTCTGTCTCTCTACCTCCCCCCCCCTCTCTCTCTCTCCCACCATCCCCTTCATCCCTCTGTCCCTGTGCTGCCAGAGGCACTGAGGGACGATACTAAGTCACCGCTCCAGACAGGGCCGCTCGCTCCCAGTGCCTGCCTTGTTCGCCATATGTCACAGCAAATGGGGCTCCCGTGGACTCTGCCTTGGACTCACAGGGAAGGGAGAAAAAAAAATGACAAGGGGAGGTGGATCGGGGGTGAGGGTTGGAGGCTGCATGAGTTGGGCAATAGAGTTGGAGCAGAAAAAAAAGCTAATCCAGCTTTGATTCAAAGATCTTTTAAATCACAGAGCTCTTGCGGGAGTTGTGCGGATGTAAGAAAAACTCAAATGATAGATGGATGTATATATATATATATATATAAAAATATATCTATAAACAGTAAACCAATTGCTTCCATTTGCTCTTGGGTGTTAATAGGCTTTCCTGTGTGCTGTGTTCACACATGATTTGTTGAGGGGATGACATGACACCCTTCCACTGTGCATTATCATGGCATCCAGGACACAAGGCACATGACAACGTGTAAAGGTGTAAAGGTGACACTTGTGCTTGGTGAGGGTACGACTTGTCATCCAGATGCTGGGGAAATTAGCTCTCTCGGCAGCTCTCTCTCGATTCCGAGAGACTTCCACCGTGACTGGGTGGTGACGTTACCTCTCCGAATGTCACTTTCCATTCCACTTGTCGTGCAAAGCCTGATTTATTTAGGATGAGAGTGGGAACACGGTGGAAACCCACTGACAGAACAATTAGCACTGTTGAGATTCAGCACTTTAGGAGTCACGGAACTAAGTGGAAATAATGAGGAAACATCATTAGAAGTCTACAATTACATATTTTAGTTCACAAATTATAACATGCACAGGACTGGCGGAATAAAAACACAGCCATTAGTTTGAAATTATTTAGACATTTCTTTTAATGATTTTTTTTGTGTGGCCTTTCGGTCCATCTCATATGCAGCCTAAATACGATGTCCGTGTCAGACCAAGATTACGCAACACTTGAAGGATAAACACAGGCCCTGATTCATGGCTGTAGTCAGACCGGAATCTGGGGGCTGGGGTTATATTATAATTACAATATTGTGTTTTCGAAGTGGCGTTCAAATGCGTCTGCATATATCCATCCCTCAATGGTCAATCTTGGGTGTGTACAATTTTTCGGTGTTCAGTGTTTAAATATACGATAGCTTTAATGGCAAAAGTAGCAGTTGAAATGATCTACTTAACCTTTTTTTAGGGCACTCATTGCAATACTTTGAAATTCAAAATGTCAAAACTACAGTGATATTGGAGGACAGACAAATACTGTTTTACTGTTGGAGATAAATACACACATATATATATATATATATATATATATATATATATATATATATATATATATATATATATATATATTTGTTTTTAGGTAGAAAGTGAAAATCAACGAAGTTACCATATTTGGTTCCTCGCCCGATAAATGGTTAAAAATCTTTTATTCCAAATATAATAACAGTGAATGCTGATATTCATTAGACACTCAGACCATTTAGATTTTTACCATAACGTGATAAATAAATAACAAGAAAAGACCCACATTATTTCCAAGGTGAAACTTTAAATGTACCACTCCACCTGCACCAAAGACACCGTCTTAAAAGAGGATGAGTCATGCTCAAAAGCTGAGTTCATTTTGTACATATGAGTGAGTCACCCACAGCACATGGAAATGGCCAGACAGCCTCAGAAGGCTCTTTGAAGAGCTCTTTCAGGCCACCATGGGTTGCCCACACACAAGTGCTCACAAACACACACTTGAGAAAGTCTTTGAGGGCACTGTTTACTAATTCACCTCTGCACCTGTTTATACCTTCTCCCCATTCTTCCTCTTTTTCCCATGTCTGACTGAGTCCGAGTCGTGGAGAGGCGGGGAAAAAAAAAGGAAAAGAAAAGCAGCGTGGGTGAATCTGAGCAGAGAAACATCCTCTGGGTCTTTTTCCTTTTTTAAAAGAACTCCTCCAGATCTCATGTTTAATTTATGAAGGAGGGCTCAGGCGTGATACATCCTGGCATGACAGGCAGAGTCCATCTTTGTCTGGGAAACGTGGATCGGACCGGACCAGGGGGTGATATGCCAGTGCCCATCGTGGGCCTCCGGGGTGCCACAGACTGGTCAACAGCTGGGGGCCCCAAACCCCAACCCTTTCATTGGAGCCAGAGCGCGGTTAATTAAACAAGTTCCCCTCGGTCAGAAAGCAGCTGGAGTCGCTTTACTCCGTGTGCCAGTCAGCGCCAGGCTGGCTGGGAGGCACACTCCGCCACACAAAGGGAGAGGAGATGCGACAGTGGGATGCACGACTCAAAACACACAGGAGAGGATGTCGCTGCTTGAGAGTATTTAGATTTGGAGATTCTGGGTGTAAGCAGAGGAGTGGGATGCGCTCGCTTTGGCTCCCCCACATCCAACTGGAAGCATCAATCCACAACCCACGCCCTCCAAAGCCAAACTCCAGCTTTATGTGGCAAGCATACGATGAACAAATCAAATTTGTTTTCGGCTCTCCAGATCCGGATGCTCACGGTACAGACAAACACACACACACAGACGCACAAACACACACACACACACACACACACAGGCGCGAAACACGACCGCAAACAAACTCCAACGAAGGGAAATCTTGTCAAGCTGAGCACCGAGTAAAGATTAGGCATCCTTGTCCGCCTTCACAGCCTGAGACGTCGTGGTCAAACCCGGGGCGATTTCCAAGAGAGAGAGAGAGAGAGAGAGAGAGAGAGAGAGAGAGAGAGAGAGAGAGCAAGATAGAGAGAGAGTGGCAGCTGATAGTAAACGGAGCGGCTGTGAGAGAAACAAGACGTTATTCTGAGTGCTAAATCGCTGGTAGGGTTGCAAAACTGGGGGGGGGGGGCAAGAAAAAGAGGAAAAGAGAGAGAGAGACAGGGGGGGGGGGTGAGGCTGGGTTGCAAAATAGCCAATTTCATAGTACACATGTGGATTAAGTTCCCCCCTTTGAAAACGCGCCGGAATGCCCATGTAGCAATTACGCCCCGGTGGTACCGGCGGGCGCTGAGGGGCCGTGTTTCTGGATGTTTCTGGATGTTCTCTCGCCCGTGTGAGCGCGGGTTGCCAGATTGTCTGCGGGCAGCAGCAGCGTGCGCTCGCCTGCTTTGATTCGGTGCCAAGCGAGGCCTCGCAGGCTCTTGGCACCCGACACCTCCCCATCAATACGCTGGCACCGAGCGGTAGGGGTGTGTGAGTGAGTGTGTGTGGGGGGGTGTCAGGGGGGGGTATCAAAAATGACCCAATTAGACGATGGCAATGTGTTCTGACAGGCACTACCTGGCCGGGTCGTGTTTTAAAAAAACTGCCATCTTCCTCGTTTTTTTTCTTCTTCTTCTTCTTCTACATCTTTCCCCGCCTCTCTGCTCCTCTTCCCCGGCGTCTTCTTCCCCCCCGTGTGCTACTCACGGCGAGTGACAATGGCGGAGATGTGAGCGGGTCTGCGTGCCTTGACACCCTCTCTTTGTGCGCTTCTCTCAGCCGCTTGCGACAAACATCCCGGCACTTTGCGCGTGTACAGAAACGAGGGGATTGGTTTTGACTAAGAACACTGTGATTAGAGCGCTCAGTGACAGAAACATTATCCACAGAGTTGGCTTGTCAATGTTCATTGCCATGACTGACAAGTCTCTGGATCTCCTGTTCTCTTTCTCTGTGTCTCTCGTTTTTTTTTTCTCTGCTGCTCGCCATCTCTCTCTCCCCCCCCCCCCCCCCTCCCCTGCGTCTCGATATTCTTGATCTGTCTGTCTTTTCCGTGTGTAGCTGGAGTTCACTTGGAATCTCTGCCAGAGTGTGTCAGCGTTAGTCTCTCTCTCTCTCTGCGTGTGTGTGTGTGTGTGTGCAGGATGTCTGCAGCTCCGTTTTTAAAAAGTCGAAAAGATTTCGGCACCACACACGTTCGCCGTATTAAAACTAATAGGAACTATGACGAATAAACAAATATTATATTCTACCTTTCGTGGGTCGATCTCAAGCGACGTCCTCTTCGTTTTTTTAAATATTTACCTGTGAACATTTTATAAATTCACCTGTTTTTCCGTTTTCTGTCCGTGAGTGCTAAAATATCATCATTATCTCCAATGGATGATACACAATGTGCATGCTTGAGATAAATACATCGAGTTTACTGACTGATTAGTTGATGTCACAAAGCTGCAGCAGAGAAGCTGCACTCACATCAACTCCACCGAGCAACCGTGGATATCTTTCAGCTCCCACTAATGTTGTGACCCTTCATGATGCAACATTCAGTCTGTGTTACAAGACCTGTACACAGGGACTTCCAGCAGCAATCGTTAAATGTTTTTTCATAAAACAGCAGAGTGGAGAAAGAGTCTGTGAACTTTCAATCCACTTCGGAAAAAGACAGGAAGTCTCAAAGTGGTATTTTACTCACTGTTGATGAACTGAGAAGTGATTCTAATAATTTTGACTCCAGTCGGAGGGAATTGATTTGTATTTACCACATTTTCAACATCTTCAGGTTGTACAAGGCAATCTTTTTTCGGGTGGGGGCGGAAGATTCATTTTCATCTTAAAAAAAAAAAAAAGTACAAACATTCAAATTGCTTTACTGCTCATTTATATTACTACTCGTAAAACTGTCCGTTGAACGACTTTCGGGTTCCTTCTCATTAGATTTAACGCCTCAGTTGCTGCATCCGGGAGCCGACTGTGAAGGCTTGGCAGCTGATATCCTCTGGCGGTGTACCGGTCATGAGCCGAGCCGCGCAGGTCTCCACTGGCATGTTAGAGCAGGCTGCCGGCCTCGGTGGGCAGTTGGCTCCGGGTCCACGGCCAGCTGGTGAGGTTCCTGTTGCCGTTCTCAGGGCCGTCGGGCTCATCCGTCAAAACTCCTGCGACGACCTCTCATATGTGTAGTCAATGGAAGTGCCCCCCCCGCTACTTTGAGTGAGCACAAATCAGTGGTCTGTGGCCGGATCCATGCAAAAAAGAGTTTGTTTTAACCATCCTGTTACCTTTAGGGTCAATTTGACCCCATTTAATGTTTAATGTCGGTGTTATTTGGGGTCAATTTGACCCCAGGTTGTTTTTTACTGTGTCAAATATTTAAGAAATATCAACTTTTTTATATATTTAAAGGGCTATTTAGGTAGTCAACAAACAAACATAAAGTACCTCACACTTAAACTTGGGAAACAATATTAATTCAAATAATTTTCTGAAGGTTTTAATTGCTGGGGTCAAATTGACCCCGAGGGTAAAATATGTTAGTAAATGTGAAGGTAACAGAAGGGTTAAGAGGTATTTACACTTTATTTTCCACATATGGTGGATTACTTGATAACTTATACTTCAAAATACTTGTAGTTTCACTGAAGTAACATATATGGATACATTACTGTACATAGAGCTCTGAAACCTTGATGCCAATATACCTATACATCTTCTCCACTTATTATTGTGTGTGTACGTGTGTGTGTGTGTGTGTGTGTGTGTGTCTGCTTCCTCTGTTGATTGATTGGGCGTGCGGGTTAAACGATCAAAAAAGCTTTTACGATTATAGGACAACTGCTTCTCTGGAGGCACATGTTAAGTTGTTTGTTGCCAGGAGAAACGGACACTTCATCACGCTACTGTAAATGATGTCCCTGCTCCCTCAGCCCGAAGCTCTCGTTTCATTTCATAGAGGGGATTTTTTTGTTTTGCGGGAGAGACCTCCCCATTTTTTTTGTCCCCGGTGTAAAAAGCAGGGAAGGCTCAAAGGGATGTAACGCCGTTTGAGGACGATTGCTTATCTACGGGCAACGGCGTCTCGCCTAATTTGTACGACTTGCCACTTCCTGCCGACCAACAGCTGAATGCTTTCAGAGAAAGACTGATTTGACTTTGGCCATTACCTTTTGATAGATAAGGGCTCCGCAGGTGCTTTTCTCCCCCCTCAGGGTGTTTGTTTTTGAAGATGGAGGACATGTTTTTGCCCATTGACATTGATGCAATACAACCCAGGAGCGAAAGCCCTAATGTCCGTGTGGAGTCCACTCAATCCTGGTGCCTAGTGTCCTCTCCTCGCCCCGGACGCGGCCTGCGGAGCCCTTTAACCAAGCACTGTGCGCACCGACCATGAGTCATTAAGGCCTCTGTTTAGACAGGGCTAGGGGTCATTGAGGTGGGAGCTAACGTATAGTCTCAGGATGGACTCGCAAAATCGGAGGCAGTCCACTCCAAATGCCCCTTTTTCTTTTTTTCTTAGAGGAAACAAAGAAGAGAAAGAAATTAAAAGCAAGAAAAGTCAGATGTTGCTGTTGCAAAAGTCGAAACGGATGATTGCAAATGTTCCAGAAGTCATTGATCCTCAAATCATGTGTTGATTATTCCATAATAACTTTAAATACAGGTACAAATGTTTCGGCAAACTCATCCTATCACTCTCAATTGCAAGCAAACAAGACCCAGACTGGTATTTATCTTGCATAGGTACGTTTTGAATGGCAAGAGTTCATGAGTATTTGGAGGGGAAAAAATCACACTTTGCAATTAATTAAAGCAAATCCTTTCAGTGTAGTTTGTACCACATTAAAAAGCCAGAAACTTGACCATTAACCTGCAAATGGATGTGAAACACCGCGAGTGTTTCCTTTTCGCTTGCTAAAAACAATGTGCCTCAAAAAGGACTGTAAAATGAAATGATGAGTTTTAAATGCCTTTATTTTCCCAGGCAAACTCAATTAGCAACCTCTTTTTTCCTCTCCTCTTTTGCAAAGAGCCCTACATTAGCACCACGGCTAGTTATTATTTCCAGTGTGGGCATCTTTACAAATCATTTATTTTTGCCTTCCCACCGCTGCCTCCCGTGTTCCACTATGTTTCAAAGTGGGCTCCAATTATGAAAGCATTAAAAATGCTCGTGAAGGATTTAGGTGCATTACACCACTCAATGACATTCTACTTGCCATTATGTTATTAGCAGAGTGCTATGTGTAAAAAGGGCCTTTAATTTGGAAAGTGTTGGAGAAAATACTTTTAAAGCTGCCACTGTTAACCTCCCAACCTCCTGCTCCGGCAGCTGTGCTCGCTGTGAAAAGCTTCCCATCTTGGCCGATTTGGCTAAAATCCCTCACTCGTGACAGGTCTTTTAGGGTAGGACCTACACAAACGCAAGAATGCGCACACACATTCTTTCGTTCACTCTCGATCTCTGCCTGGAAACCCCTATAAAAGTCACATCCAGACCGAATTTATAAGGTCTATTACCTTATAAACCCACATCTAGTACACAACCAATGGTGATCCTCATTATCGATACATCTGCAGATATTTCTTTAGTAATAAATGATGTTTAAGTTTATAGTGTGACCCATGGAAGTGTAAAATGCTCAACTCAAAGGTTTTACTTCTTCAGAATAAAGTATTTAATTTGCTAAAACTGGCAAATATTCAATTTGGATGAACCGGAAACACATATGTTGATTGTCTGTCGATCAACTCATCATGAACTAACCGTTAATCCTCCACTGCGTGTCATTGCTGTGTGCATGCGGCTCATGTCTCGTTCTACCACAATGTTTCATTCAGTGCATTTTAGTTCTTACCTCATTGGTTCCTGAGGGCTTTGAACGGTTTTGATGTGAAATATATGATTTCAACCAAATGTGGGAGTCTGCCATTCAAATCACAATGTTACAATCCATGGATGATTGTTTATTAATTGAAAGGAAAACTGCCTGTGTGTGCCCCCCCACCCCCACCCACCCACACACACACACACACACACACACACACATTTATACAGTGTGGCGTGTTTCTCTTTGCAAAGCATCTTCCTCTATGGCGGAGTAACAGATGGAGTTTGGGCTCCGTCCTGCGCTGCATCCACACGCCCGATGTGTCGTCTGTCATTATATTCAGGTCATTGTTTGGAGCTCGGTGGCAGCGTGACTGAGTTGGC
This sequence comes from Liparis tanakae, assembly GCA_036178185.1. Lineage (NCBI taxonomy): Eukaryota > Metazoa > Chordata > Actinopteri > Perciformes > Liparidae > Liparis > Liparis tanakae. Next base: position 5,447,473 of record CM070092.1, read on the forward strand.
CGCGGCTTGACAACTGTCTCTGTTTCACACAGACTGAGAGAGAATATGCAGAATCGGTGAGCCATTGTGTGGCCTGGTTCAGTTTGCCCAAATTAGGACTAAGAAGTTGCATGCGTCAATATATATATATATATATATATATATATATATATATATATATATATATATATATATTAGTGGATACCCCATGCATGCTCTTCTGCATGTAGTCTGATGTTATTGCGCTGCCTTAATAATGTTTTCCTGCAGGACAAAAGATGGTGTTGTGTCTCATTGTATTGCATTATCACAACTTGTATTGTGCACATAAAACAGCCAATGCATGACATATAGTCCAAATTGAAAAGTCAACAATAAACCAATAAAGGGTCTGAATACTTATGTCCATGTGATATTTCAGTTTTTCTTTTTTAATACATTTGCAAAAATTCCTACATTTCAGTTTTTTTTCAGTCAAGATGGGGTGCTGAGTGAACATTAATGAGAAATAAAATGAACTTTTTTGATTAGAGCAAATGGCTGCAATGAAACAAAGAGTGACAGATTTAAAGGGGTCTGAATACTAGCAGCAGGGACCTCTGTAAAGGAGGATCGGCCCTTCCTGACGCTGATTTTTCCGAGTGTTCCTGCTTGGACAACTGGGTTATTCCTCGATTCTGTTACGGCCCGACTGACCGACGTTCGTACGAGTCATCTCGGTTCTGTTTGCTTGGGGGGCCGCTGAGCAGAACTGAGAATATCTGCCCCCCCTGAGTGAGTCCGGGCAGATGTTGTTAACCCACTTCACTTTAATCAGGAGGTGGAAAGCACACGGGACCTTGGCTTGTGTCTTGAGGAGTTATAGCATTTATATACTGATAAATAGCCTTAACTGCTCATGCTCTTCATCTCTCTCTCTCTCTCTCTCTTTTGCTCTCTCTTGCTCTTTCTTTCTTTCCGTCTCTCTTAACTGCACACTTGCTAAAGTTACACACCCAACCTATACAGACATTATTCCTTACAGAAGTTCAGCTGTTGACTCCGGAGGTCACTGGTGGAAACCCTGATGACAACAATGAGTCTGAGATAGCCGACAGTCTGAAGCCACAGAGACTTCTAATGTGTCTTTTATACGCTCAATAGACACGGACAACATCTAACTGGAATGTCCCGCCTCTTAAAGTGTGTTGAGTGTTACATTACATTACATTGCATTAATGTAAGTGTTAGCATGAACTTCTTTTCCTTGCCTTCATTCATCCTTGTATACCTTGCCTCAGCTCCCGCTGCTTGATGCTTGGACAGGTTATTATTATTAATGCCTTTCAGAGTTTAGACTTTTCAGATGCATCTCGCTGTCCTTGCTCTCGACCTGCAGGGTCAGGGATTCAACACCGGCTGCTGATTATATATGTATGCATAAATCCATCTATAGGGCGGCTCGGCGGTGTGTGCGGTTGTTCACAAGTGTGTTTTACATACGTGTGTTTTGTTTGTGGTCATGGGAAAGCAACGGTGAAACTACCGACATATAATGTGTGTGTGTGTGTGTGTGTGTGTGTGGCCTGTGCAACACGTTACATATGTACCTCTTTGGCTTTCTGCATTCTGATAAAGTAGATGATCAACCCTCATCCTCTAATACATTTGACATTTCTCTAGCTGGAAGTATTTCCCAGAACCAAAGCCCCATGTCATTCATGTACAGTATACTCGTGTATTAATAGCATTGCCGGGCTTAGTCGCACACTTCAACTGCACGTTTTACATTCTGGTGAATAAAATATATCCTTTGAAATACATTTATTAATAAGAACTATTGACCGGCTGTATTGACTGAAGCTCAAGGGCCTGTATCCAATAAAACCTGTTAACCTTGTGCTTGCCAGGCACGGTGGAGTCGAAGCTCCTGGAAGAAGCAGAGGGAAAACAAAGCGTACATGTTTTTAGAAAATGTTCATTTTGTAAAAATGTGCTCAGTGAATTGAATGTTGCATTTTATTTCCACCGGCGACATTGCAGTTTCAAACATGTGAACTGTATAAAGACTGTGTAGATATATAAATGAAAGGAAATTGAGAGCCATACAAGGGGAGGGGGTGGGATGGGGAGAAGTTTGTGTAATATCTTTGTTTTGTTTTGTCTTGTTTTATTTTCTCCTTATTTTCATCTCATACATTTGTGTATTTTCTTTTTGTAAAATAAGAATTTCAGTATAAAAAACTGTAAATGCTGGCTATTTTACCATAAATGTCCTGTAAAAAAAAATGTTGTTGATAAAAATAAATAAATATATTTTTTTTAAAGAAAAACTGTGTAGAGCTGCATCTTTTATATTTTTATTATACTTTCACATTTTTTTTGTATTACTACCCCTAGCCAGCTGTAATGATGATAACATGACAAAACTGACTGTTCCCTTTCTTAATTGTTTACACCATCCCACACTCACACTTCCTCAAATGGCTACAAACCCATTCTCTTTGTGTGTGCGTGCATATGTGTGTGTGTGTGTGTGTGTGTGTGTGTGTGTGTGTGTGTGTGTGTGTGAGTGCAGCTCTGCCTTTCACTACCGGTTAGAGGGCTAACACCTCTTTCAGGTTAAAAGAGAGCGAATAGCAGCATTTTGTGTTCCCTCCTCCCTTTTTCCTTTCCTTGCCCCACTCATCTGTCAATGAAAGACACAGTTTTGCCACAAGGCATTGTGTGTTTAGCGGTGGTGCCAGCAACTGCCATTTGGGTGCAGAGAGGCAAGGGGGATCCACCCCCTTTGAACCGCTGCCAAGCCAGCCAGCTTGCACCTTCTTTAATAACTTCCCCCGAAGGCACTTCCTTCTTTTTCTCACCCTCTTCCTCCCCTCTTTCGTCTTTTTTTTCTCTTCTTCTCCTTTCTCTTATTCCCTCCCACCTTCCTCCCTCTTCTATTTTTTATTTCTCTCTAAATGACTGCAGTTTTCACGGGTAAAGCTGCGATGCTGATAAGAAAGGTACGGCTGCTTTTAACTGGCAGCCTGACATCAAATCTCGGTGGAAAATACACACAAATGAGTCGAGGGCGAGGAGCATGTGTGGACTCACGGAGGCTGATAGAGTGTTTTCCAGAAAAGATATTGTAAATTGTATTAAAAAATCCACTTAACGTGTCAATTTGTTCTTTTGTTAATTTATAAAAATCTTCAATATCAGTCCATTAAGTCTCACAAATCTATTCCCGTTCCTCGTAATAACACATTTTTTAAATCAGAGAGAGTGTAGTCATTGCAAGTTCAACTTTTAACAGATTACAAATGAGTATAGATTGTTGCACTCTTTACTCAGTACTTGTACCGCCTCTTTTTGCATAAAAGTACTGACAAGGGTCCTGATGAATACAAACTATATCTGATTCTCAATAATGTATTTATTTACAACGAGAAAACACACATATGTGAGTCTTCTCATTTCATTTACACTACACACATACAAACACTTTGCATTTTGCACACTGTCTATATATATATATATATATATATATATATATATATATATATATATATATATATATATATATAATTTAATTTTACATTGCTGTATTTACATATATGTTGTGTGTATATATATATATACATATATATATATTATTTTATTTTATATTTCACTTTGTATACTTTATGCACAGTCACTTTCTTTCTTTCTTATATTTATATTTTATTGTGTTTAGTTTATTGGTGCTACTGTGTCAACACATTTCCCCTTGGGGATTAATAAAGTATATTTCTATTCGATTCTTCTATTTCTTCTGGAGTGAGCACGTGAAATCTCTTCTTCATGTCATCTTACAGGAAGCTACAAGGAGGAGGAAGTGGGGATGGAGGAGTGGAATAAATATAAAAGACATGTAATGAATTCTACCACAAGTACCCCCCTAAAAGAAGTCTAAACATCAGGGCATCCTCATCCTCGCCCCGCTGGACCGCGATTGTTCCTCCTTCC
>CM070092.1:5456423-5496423 GCA_036178185.1 Liparis tanakae
GTTAATAATATCTTATTGATTTCCATACCGGACTGGCTATATATCTGTTTTAATTTAAAGGCCTTATCGCGCCCTCTGTGATTCACATGAACCCTTCCTTTATTTCTTTCCCTTTTTTCTCTCCCCACAGGCATTATTAAGTCTCTGTAGGAGTAAAGGTAACATGTCTTTTTACAGTCTGACTGGTTACTTCATATGAGGGAGGGATACTCATTACAGGCACCACACCTTCCCCGAGTCAGCCTTCATCTTTTCCTTGACAGATTGGATCAGGGGGAGAGTGGGTCAGTCGTGGGTCTAGATTTTGATGCTGACCCATTTTAATTGAATAGAGTAAAATAAAAAAGAATCCTCACAAAAACACTGACCGTGGCCGAATTTATTAAAAGTCATTAATAGTTCATCCAGATGCTTCATCTACAGAGGACATCGGGGACCCATTGGATAGCCAGACCTCTGAGGGCACCGCCTCGCCCTCCATCCCCTCGGCCCCAAATGTTAAAAAGGATGGAGATGAAGGAGAGGAGTAAAAAGAGCAGGAGGAGGAGGAAGACGAGGAGGGCTCTGCGAGAAGGAGGAATAAGCAGCGCATGTATATATATGCGAAAATATATGCCTCCATCAGCAGAAAAAGGGCCTGAGTCAGCCGTTCGCCGGGCCTCGCCGCATGCTAAAACACACAGAGGCAAAGCCCATTAAAAATGAATGCCACACGATAATCACATTCACACTTAAAAATTAATGTTGGTATGCCGCGGCCGACAAAGAATAGGCGGCGTAGGGCGCCGTAATTATGACCGTGTCTGCTGTACTTCCTACTTTGAGGTCTCTGCTAGTGCTTTTTTCGGATTTAGGGGGGGGGACCAAGGGCAGGTCATGTACTCCAATTGTTTCAATTAACCTAAAGAACTACAGAACAGACTGACATCTGCGTAGGCAGAGGACTTCCAGTCAGATGTACTTTTCCCCCAAACTCAAGTCTAGTGGAGGATAAATCCCACATAAATGTATATATTTAATTTCTGCATCTCCAGATCTGCTCATCGTGGAAGTGGATGGCTTTTTTTTTAAATTTTTTTTTTAGATTTTTTTGTGTGGGGTATTTCTTCCCAAATTGAAGGGGACAGCGTGTGTTATATGCTTTAAACATTATACAGATGGAGGGCAACATACATGAAAATGAGTTCACTGTGTGTGCTCCATAACTTCATCCTGAAACAAGTAAACATTTTCATCTTTTATCGGTAAAGAAAGGACAGTAAAAAATAAAAATAAATACAAAAATGGAACAACTCGGTGGGGCGGGGTGGGGGTTGGGTGGCAGCAGAGACAATGAGTGGGTTGGTGGTGGCGGGAAGGATTGGGGGGAGTGGGGTGGGGTGATGGGGGGGGGGGAGGACTCCACTCCAATTGTAGCTGAAGTGGGCTGAAGATGGCTGAGAAGTGCACTTCCCTTCAAAGAAGGCAAATTAATGTTCTTCTTGCCCAAACATAATATTGTCAGAGAGGCGCACAATAGAAGTCTCTCACCAGTGTTTCCTTTGCGCTAAGTGTGTGCATTTACTGTATGCGTGTGTGTGTGTGTAAATGTGTGGCCATGACGGCCCCACTTAACCTAGCATCCTTGGTCCATACGAGAGGAGGAACCTCCTCCTGGTCTTCCTTCAAGGTCACGCTGGAGTTTCTGAAAGACACTCTCCCAGTCAATCGCTCCTCCTTATTCAGGCAAAGGATATCTCTTTTAACCTTTTCCCCTGCTCCTCCATCCTCCCGTCAATTACAAAAGAAAACGGGCATCTGTTTTTGACAATGGCAGGGTCCTTGGAAAGAGAGGAAAAGAGGAAAAAAGAATAGCAACACACGTTTGAAAGAATGACGAGAGAGAGAGAGAGAGAGAGATGTATGCGGGCGAGCCAGAGGTTGAGTGCAGCTTCTGTGTTAGCTATACATCAGATGACTTCTGGCTCTCTTCGTCTCCTCTCATTGTGAAATGTTTAGATAAACAGAATGGAGACAAGGAGCTGCTTCTTGGATATGCAAAAAAAAAGTGCAATACTTTTTTGTGTTATTTTATTTGTTTTAGTCGTACACCAGATCGTTCTTCAAATACCAATTTATTGAAATGATACACAAATTATGCAAAAGTCTTCTATTTTGAGGCAACTAGACCAATAAAATGAATAGACAAGTGTCACACACTGGCGAAGGCAGCGCTACCTATAAGAGTGAAGTTTTTTTCTTTATCTAGGTCACAATATGTGGAACAATTCCAACAGATGGGCTGTACAGTGGTCCCCAGGCGAACAGAAGTTAGTTTCTCTCCTCCGTTCCCTTACTGTTGCCCCTGCACCCCTCCTCTGCCTTAAAGGATTCCATCATGGCAGTTTGTTGCAGGCACATTGGAGTGCACGTCACACACATATACATGCATGCATACACACACACACACACACACACACACACACACACACACACACACACACACACACACACACACACATTGTAAGATAAACACAAAATGTGGCCAAGTAGGTCAGAAAAATAAATCCCTTTTCTTAGTAAATGGTAAATACATATTAAACCAGCAATGACTGAATGACATAACGGATTGGCTTTGATGTACAAATACAGACATCATAATTTGATCATTTTAGATTTTAACTCCAATCAAAGTGAAAAAATTATAAAATAAATTGTTATTTTGTTGAAAGGGATCTTTTACTATGTCCCGTGAAAGAAAGAAACACACAAACAAATAAACAAACAAACAAAAAAGGAGAAGTACGAGCGGGAGGCAATGGTGGGAAAATAAAGAGTGTGTAGAAAATGGCTAAGATGGGGATGCTGCTTTAGTTCCTTCAAAACCCTTACACACACATTCACAGACTCACTCACACACACTCACACACACACTCACTCAAACACTCACACACTCACTCACTCACTCACTCACTCACTCACTCACTCACTCACTCACTCACTCACACACTCACACACCCACTCACTCACTCTCACACAGGAGCCTGACAGAGCATACGATGAAAAATAAAAAACCCTGGGGGGATGCGGGATGCTTTTTTTTGGAGGTCTTGGGGTCCAACAGCAGCGAAGACGAAAGAGAGGTAGCCTTGGGAAAAAAAGCGTGTGTGTGGGCTTGACTGTGTGTGTGTGTGTGCGTGAGAGACATAGAAAGAGACAGTCGGAGGTGGAGTGTGCGAGTGTAGAGGGGGTCTCATATAATGGAGAGGCTCCACCTGTTTACACTTCTTTGCCCCCAGCATTCTTGAGCGGGCCCCTTTAGAGGGCCCTCGGTCCCGACAGCCAGCTAACTGCTCTTGGGGAGCCCTCCGCGGGGAACCACAAAAACAGCTGAAGCCTCGGAGGGCTTCCTGAAAGGGAGAGGGAGGAGAGTGGGGAGAGAAGCGAGGGCATGACAAATGGCCAAGATATAGAGCAAGAATAATAGCAATAAAACCAAATGGAGAAAGCAAGCAAACAGAGACAACTTAAAAAGAGTGTATCACTAGTGAGCCACTAGTCCAAACAAGCATTTCTAATGAGGTCCGCCATTAAAACAGAAAAGGAGCGCGGAGAAAAGCAGAAGAAGAGAAAGCAGAAAAGCGGGAGGGGGCCGGACAAGGAAACGAACGAATGGGTGAATTTGTGCGAATGCCGTGTGTGTGCACTGAATCACTTTATCTTTGTTTTTCTTGCGACTGTACAATGACCTCTGTTTGGGGCTGGGATGAAGACAGTAGCGGGCTGAGTGTGGGGATGAAGAGAGGGAGGAGGAGGAGGAGGAGGAGGAGGCGGAGGAGGCGGAGGAGGCGGAGGAGGAGGCGGAAGGGGGTGTTTGGGTAGTGGGAGGCTAACAGGCCAGACACCAGGCCTTTGTGTGCAAATTTCCCAGCAGCGCCTTACCAGTTAATTAAGGAGGTCAGTGAAAGAGGGAGAGAGAGAGAGAGATGGAGAGATGGAGAGAGAAAGAGAGAGAGACGTAGAAGGTGGAGGGGGGGGGAGGGGGGTCTGCCCTAACGAGCTGTCCGCAGCACATGAATGAGGGGTTTGTCCTAAACTAAGCAGCGAGAGGCCAAACAATGTCAGCGGCAATTAGCAACCAGTGGTGGGCAGCCGAGGGCCCGTCGACTGAGATGTGAGAACAGGAACAGGAACACGGGGAACACGCAGACGCACATTTACAGTCACACACGTCCAGGAATAAATAGGGAGGAGCTGAGCGGGAGGAGGAGGAGGCAGAGGAGGGTCACGTCGCCTTCACCTCTCCACACAGCGGGGGCCTTGACCCCGCCGGCTGAGTGCTTTGGATCCACACTACGGGTGGAGGGTAACGAAGGCCAGAGGTGGAGCAGAGTGATCCGTATGCCCAAGTTACACTCGATAAGATAAGATAAGATAAGATAAGATAAGATAAGATACGATAGTCCTTTATTAGTCCCTCAGTGGGGAAATTACAGTAGCATTGCTCACAAGTGAATACAAACGAATATTAATAGAAACAAGTAATATAAATAATAGAAATAAGCATTAAAGAAACAGTAGAATAATTATGTACAGACTGAATAGAAAGGTATATATAAACAAAAAGTACTTAAACATATTGCACATCATATTGCACCAGGTAAGTGATAAAGTGACCAAGTTCAGATCAGATGTGGCGCGAAGTTAAATTTTCTGCACGCGAAGATAAAATGAAAGGCGCTGCGAGAGTCGACGAGCTTGAGTTCTCGTCGTGGTTTTTCTTTTTCTTCAAACCGCTTCGTTAGGAAAAGCGTTGACATTTTTCTCGTGGACAAGTCACTCCACTCGGCTCTCCGTCAAAACCCTGTTTTTGGCTCCGACTGTTCTCTCCCCCCCCCCCCCCACCCCCCCTCCCGTTACCGTTCCTGGCACAATGCGAAGACTTCAGTCTTTGTTTCCTGCTAATCTTGGAGGTGAAGTGGCCCTCTTGGGCCTCGGGCTCTAATCGCTGGCAGAGACAGTGTTCTCTAGTGGTGCTGGACTGCGATGAAAACCCCACATCCACACAAAGAGAAAGAAAACTGCTGCGTTCGGGCTTTGTGTGCAAATATAAAAGCACACAAAAGCGGGAGCCTGAGATAGTGTCAGAGTTAGAATGTTTTCACTCTCCAGTTCTAGATATGGATAATATTCTCTTTTTTTTTACACAGTGATTATTTATCGGCCGCTTCTTTTGCCTGTGAGAAAGTTGAGCCTGCGGACTGGAGGCTGTTGCCGTGTCGTGGAAAAGATGAGAGGGTTCACCGGCTGACCGAGGCGACGGTCACACAGGGGCATGAGAAATGTGAGAAGTGTACTTTGTAATTGGCAAACTCTGAAATGTGCTCAGGCTTTTTAAAACTTTTGTACAGTACATATACACTACCGTTCAAAAGTTATATATATAATAATGATTTTCATTGTAAATATTAATGTTGTTCTTCAAACTTGTGGCTCAAAGGAAGGCAGTTTTAGAGCTTCTCTCACCAGCATAACTGTTTTCAGCTGCGCTCACATAAAAAGGGTTTCAATGTCAAGGAATAATCTGTTTGTGGAAAATGCTAAATAAAAATAAATAAAAAGGCATTCGAGGGTGTTCTAACCCTCTGCTAGTCTTCTAAGGCAATAACACAAAACTGGAGATGGGCCTCTACACACCTCTGTAGAGATTTCATAAAAAAACAGAGAAGTCATTTACCACTTTAACTATGTATAGAGTGTATTTCTGATTAATTTAATGTTATTTTCCTAAGTGACCCCAAACTTTTGAACGGTAGGGTATATATTGTTATTAAATGCTTCTGAGTAGGTGTTCTAACTGTTTTTTTGCCATGTATTATGAATCAGAGTGGATGATTATGAATGTCTCGATGCATTTACACAGCCCATTTACACTAATTGCCCCGTTCCCTCCCGCTTTCTCCGCGGACTTATTGCTCCAAATGTGCAGATGAACCAATCTCCGATCCATCTAATCGACGGACAAATAAATCCATTCATATTCTCACTTGTGAAATCCGGCCTCCTGCGCAATCTTAAAGGGGGAGAGAGCGATTCATGGGGACAAGTCCCTCCTGTCCTTCACAGCGATCCATATTGCCGCTCTGCCAGTAATCAGGGCGTATAGGGCCCGGGTGATCAGTGACAAAAGCTAGGCAGGGAGACGTCAACCTGCTGGAGGAGGAGAGTTGGGAAGAGGAGGAGGATGAGGGGGGGGGCAGGACGAGCGTGGCGGCGATGGAGGAGGACTAATCAGAATCCCGTGCAGCCCCAGTCTCCAGAAATTGCCATGCAGATTTAAAGCCTATAAAGGAGCATCCTTGGAATGCTCCCTCTCCCTGCTGCCACTCCAACGCAGCACAGACCTCCACCCCCTCCACCCCCTCCACCCCCTCCACCCCCTCCCCTTCCCACCTCTCTCTCACTCCCTCTCCTTGCCAGGCTTATTGGAGGCAGGTAGACCCCAGATGCGGCGGGAGAGGGGGGTCTACCAGGTTACCGTAACCTTGGTGGTGAGATCGGCTGTTCGCCTTCATGCGGCCGGCTATTCATCAAGATGGGGGGGGGAGGGGGGGAGGGATTGGCGGTAGAGGGGCAGAATATGCAGCAGGGGGAAATGAGCGTCCAAGACAGCTTCCCAAAAGGGTAACAAATCACCCTCCTTTCCCCTAATCCGCCAAGGGGGGGACTTGATGGACCAATGGTCACAATATGTGGCTGTAAAGATACAGGGGTGGGGGGTGGACAAATCAAAAATGTGGCCTCATCTGGAAAAAAATGTTAAAACATAAAATTCAGCTGACGATATTCTCTCAGATGCTGTGACGTCGTACACTGTAGTGCAGAATACTCTCACAAATAATAACGATAGATGTGTCTTTGCTTTTGCAATATTCTTTCAGCCCGTACTGTACACACATTTTGGAGGATAAACCTGCAGACTGCTGCAGCAAATGCAAATTGCCAATGCACGGCTGTACTGCGAGAGTCTTATCAGCAATATCCCACTGATCGATCGCCGCGGTTGCATTATCAATCATCCATCATCAAATTGATATCTCTGCAATACCTATAATCTCACCCGATCAGAATATCATTGATCAATACTGTAGCGGGATTGATCTCCTGCTCCAGTTGGACGGGATGACAGTGACACAGGAGGAGCGCGCAAAACGTTTGCAAATGAGCCGCGTAGACCATGACATCCCTCCAACTACAAGTACAAAGAGCACATTTAAATTCACCCTTATGAAAAAAATAGTAGCCAAGCTGCATGGAATATATCATTTTTTCTTCTTTCTAAATTTAAAGCAAAGGGAATCCCATTTCTGCTCCAAAGAAATATTTCATGTGGCATATTACAACGTAATTACCCCTGATCTTGCATTTGTGATGACGTGCTTCCTCCCCATCGGAGAGTACTGAGCTAGTGGCTTGTATTCAGCAGGGAGAACAGGCGCAGCACCACTCAGAATCCCCCCTGCATAGGACCTTAATCATCCTCGGCCCGATGTGCATGTGCATATAGGGAAATTTGTCTGCGAGCAGGTTGTGCGTGCGTGTGCATGCATGTCTTGCAGTGGGTGTTTTCCAATAAGTGTGTATATTTGTGTTCTCGCGGCTGTGTGTGACAGAGGGAGGGATAGAGAGAGAGAGAGAGAGAGAGAGAGAGAGAGAGAGAGATTGGGAGAGAAAACTCCTCCCTCAATTCCCCCGTGAAGCCCTCTACACCAATTTTCCACCATGGGCAATCACTCACTCAGCACACACATCTACATAGAGGCTGATGAGATCCTCCGTGGGCTTTGCCATGTGACTGGAGCTCGTCATCTACTGTATGTGCCTCCCCCCTTTCGCGCTCCCTATTCCGATGCGATAGCCACTGGGGGGCGTGGGGGACTGTGGCGGTAGATATGATCTACATACACTTATGATACATAGGTAATCTCCGAGGGGCAAATCAATGATACTCCCCGCTATGTTTCCCTTTGAATCGGAGAAGAATCCGTCATTTTTGCATGCCCATTATTGGTAGAGGTGATATGTCTTCCAGTTTTAGATGTCCTTGCAGCTGGATAGGCGGCACTTTATAGTATATCGCGCTAGCCAATGACTGATATGGATGTGTGTGGGGTTGTAGATTTGGGTGGATAGATTAGAGCTTAAAAGAATGTCCACCCTCAAGCTGTGATGTTAACACGGGGGCAATGTATGCTGAGAGTTCATTAGTGTAATTGCCAGAATATTACCCATTGGCATGGCCATAATGTATAGAATATTAATACTATAAATCTCCATTCCTCTTTTATTCAGCGGGGGAACAACCAGCATCATCGCATATTAATGAAAAGGATGAACTTTTTAAGGAGAGCCGATAAAATGATGGTCTTTCGCCTGTCGCTCGCCCGCTGCTCCTCTACCTGACGAGCATTTATACCCACATCTGTGTATATGGGATGGAGCCGGCTTTGTCTCCAGGGAGAAACGCTGTTTTGACGGACCAAGAGAGGGAATTTCCTCAGAGTTGCACATCAGGGCACCCCGCCCACCTCCCCCCCCCCCCTCTCTCTCTCTCTCTCTCTCTCTCTCTCTCTCTCTCTCTCTCTCTCTCTGCTGATGTCAGCAGATAGCCCACCATGGTTCTGGCACCACAATTGCTATTTAAAGAGTAGACAGGTGTGTAGGTTGAGGGTCAATATGTTTTTTTTGAAATGATCCCATTGTTGTTGTTTATTAGAATAAACAATTGAGTGCTTTGTGTCATTGATGGATTTCGCGTCAGGCGTTGTGGCGACTATGAACAATCGCACAGTCAGCAATTAGCATCACTCTGCGTGGGCTGTATTATGACCGGGCAACATTTTCTGTCCTTAAATATTCTTCCGCAGGCGGGCTTTTACATGCGTTCGCAACTCTGCTCTCATCACGAAGAAGTTCATAAACATCCAGAGACAAGGAGGCAGTAGAAATGACTCCATTATATATTGTTGAGGTCAAAGAGTAAGGACATACACCTGTATTTATTCTGAGGCCAACGCACACTTTAAAGCGTTGATAGTGTTGCTCTAGTATTTAAGTAGGCATTAGAAAGGGGAGGCGGCGGGAACATATTCTGTAAGCCCTCTTTTTTCATTTATTGATCTGACCTTCTGCTGCCCGGCCGATGGAAATAACGCTGCATTTTCTTTCACACACTTCGTACGTTTAGCATGCCACGCTGTCGTACGTATTCTGTATTATCCAAGGCTTCTGGAAGTAATATGATGAATGCGTGTGGATGTTTTGAATATACTGTAATTCAATGCCAATAATACTGTTTAGAATACATTTCTGTGACTAGTATAATAGATATCATTATGAGTACTGATGCATTCATGTCCGAGTAGCATTTTGTAGTGTACACTATGTACACTGTGAGATCATTTAATTCGGGTGGTTACCAATCTAAGGGCCGGGCCCCTCAGAGGGCTCACAAGATTATTTTGAGGGGTCATAAGATGACTAATGATTCATATCGTTTGTGAGATAGTAATATAATTTCACCTCCTTGGGGGGTCGTTGTTAATCATCAACCATGTGTTGAATTGTGTACATTTATTGCATTGTTTGTATGTACAAATACATGTAGTCAAGTAAAAGGTTCACATTTCTCCTCTGAGTTGTAGTGAATTTCAAATGAAATATCAGGAAATAGAAATACTGAAGTAGAGTACAAGTACCTGAAAGGTACAGTATACTTAATCCTCCTGTTACCTTTGGGGTCAATTTGACCTCATTCAATGTTAAACGTCTCTAAATAAATGATTGACATATTTTTTTTGGCTTCATATTTCATGACTTTTCCTAGTTTATTGGGGACGACTGGAAAAACCTAAAATTCACATGATATGTTTTTAATGTCCTGTACACAACATTTGTAAAACATATACTCCTCCAAGTTTTACCGAGTCTTATTCACCCCTTAATACACAAATACAGTCATATATCTTAAAGTGTCCTTCTACCAGGTCGGAACACGTGACACCCCTCAACCTATAGTATTCAGGCTTGAGTCAAATTGATAAAATGTTGATCAATATATTACAAATATTTTGCTTACATGTTCGCTGTAACCTTTTCTTAATATTTTAGTTTGCGGTTAGCGTATTTAAAACCTTATTATTTCAATCAAATGTACTGAAACAAATGTATAAATACAAAAGGGGATTTATTATTGCGGTTGGTAAAGACGTTTGCGTGGCGGTCCCATCGGTCGGTGAGTCTCAACGTAAATGTGTGACGCCGGTTACATCCCACTGATTCTCATCCCCCACATGTATCCACCGTGCTACTATCAATGTTACAAGCACATTGTTATTGCATGTGATCCGTAGTGAATATATTTTAAGATTGTACTCGCCCTCCCTAGCTAACGCTGCTATGTCAAATGTTGTGTTTGGGTTCTGACCACCGAGAGTTTTTCATCCTCCTTGTCTCCAGCTTGGTGTGAATCAATACTGAGGAGCAGGTAGACCATAATGGAGGATTTATCTCAGTTCTTCACAGCACTTAGTGCCCAATGGACACCTCCAAACCACCTCCTCCTCCTCCTCCTCCTCCTCCTCCTCCTCCTCCTCCTCCTCCTCCTCCTCCTCCTCCTCCTCTCTGTACCTTCTAACATTTTCTCTAAAATCACCTCCCCCCCCCATCCCCTCAGCCCCCCTCCTCCGTGCCAGAGGCCCTGATGGAAACACCACTCCTGGGAGAGTTGTGGAGGCGGAGGAGAATGGCTTGGAACGAGGGACAAAATAGGTCGAGAGGGTCGTTAGATAGAGAGCAAGGGGAAAAAAGGGTCAGCGCGATGTTGCTGACACGGTCAGAACTGTTAGCGCACACGAGATGTCATTTGGCTGCGTGCGGCTGACCCCCGCCGCCATCATAAAACTCATTTTCAATTGGCTCTTTGAAATTGAATAAGTTCACATGCACGTTAAATACATAAGACCCTTATTTATATTTCATAAAACATCAGTTGCCGCAGTGTCTGCTGGAGTTTCACTCTCCAGAGGTGCAACCATTATCCAGGATGAATCACATGGGTTAATAGCCCATGAGGGTTAATACAGGTTCCTGGAGTCCTGTGAAAAGTGTTAGTACATGCTCGTATACACAGCGGAGTCGGTCATTTACTGGCTTCAGAATCTGAGGGAAGAGCGAGTTGGATCATTAGCAGAAAGGACGGGGTGTGTGTTTTGTTTACATCCTTACCTCGCCGCTTTTCCGGTTCGCACCTCTCGTGTGTGTGTGTGTGTGTGTGTGTGTGTGGGGGGGCACGCTGTTGCTTCTGTACGTCCCCTGACTTTTCATGCAAATTTATGTTTAAGCGTGCTTGTTTTGTGTGTACAATGGGGAACACACTAACACACTAACACACACGCACACAAACACACAAATGTGGGGGTGGAGGGAGACCTCGAAGGGGGAGTCTGTGTGTGGGGTGGGGTGGGGGGTGGTGGGGGGGTTGTATTGGTGGTGGTGGTGGTGGTGGTGGTGCAAGGCGGTGACAGAAATTGAGGGGGACGGGGTGGCAGCTGCAGGCTGCTCGGTGCACTGTCAGAGCGGAATGATTAATGAATGGCGGCCCCAGCTGAGCCTAACCTTTGGAGAACCGCACAGGACATCTGCAGAACTGTCAGCGCTCTGACAAGGACAGAGCTGAACAACCAATTATTTCGCCATCACTAAGGTGGGCTGTCAGCTTAATCCTAGCCATTCACTTAGGCAAGGACAGGCAAATTTCTCCTTTACATACACACACACAAACACACACATACACACAGAGAGCAGATCACGGTCCTGCATGGACACACGCGCGTACACAAGTGAACAAACAGGCATGCACGGACAGGAAGACATCCCTGTGTGGACATGGACACAAACTGGTACACTCGCACAGACGCACACACTCTCCCCGTATTCACACACGGGCATGCGGTGCTGGACAAAATAGAGTTAACCCCTCCGGCGCCGGTGCCGGCGCCGGCAACCCCGTGCAGGTGACACGCAGCGAGGAATGCAGGGCGAGCAGGGGAGCTTTAATGATGACAAAACCGGGCTGGTGGGTACCGGCTGGGACCGTGAGCCGGACATGGGTGGGGCTGCATCATGGGGAAGAGTGTGTGTGTCTGGTGCATGTCGGGCGGGAGGAGGGGGGAGTGGAGGGAGGGAAGGGGGGAGCTAGAGAGGGAGGGGGGATGCCCTTATGTCTGCAGGATGCATCTACAGAGAATGCTGGTATTTAAAAAATATATTTAGAAAATGTTAAAAAAAGAAATTCTGTCCTGCTCTCTGTATGTGATCTGACTAGGAATGTCATTTCATGTAAAAGTAAAACAAATATATATATGTTTTTCTTCACTTTTTGTCAATATAGTATATTTTATTTATTCTTTATTTCAGACGCCAAGTTCCATATATAAAAATAACAGACATACAACTCTAAAAGAGAGAGAAAACAAGAATATAAATCATACAACATACATAATACAGTTCATTAGTATGAAGACTTGTATATAAGATGAAGAGCATGTGGAGGAAGCCACACATGCAATGCTCTACTCTTTCTGGAATTTGTACATTTATATACCCTCTCCTAGTATTGATTGATCTTATAAATTATACAAAATTGATTCTTTTTGCATTGAGGAAGATTAAAAAAAGAGTATTTGAATAAACCATAATGATGATGTCATGTCAGGAACAAGTTGGCTAATGCACACGAAAAAAACATTCTATTTGAATAAATCTATGATATTCTTAGAACAGACGTGTACATTGTCTTTTTACTGATATTTGAAGGGCTTTAGGTACAATGCGTACATCTCGTCCTTCCGTCTGTCCCCACTCTCCAGACAGAGCCTCGCCCGTTTGCTATAATTAGGACTAATGACTATATGATCGCCGGATCTATTGATCAACCAGAGGGACTTCAATAATAACCAACCACTCAGTATAAATATGTTTGTGTTTTCATTCTTCATTCATCATCTCACTGTGTGTGTGTGTGTGTGTGTGTGTGTGTGTGTAGAGCTGGGTTAGAATTGGGTGCTGATGGGCGGTATGAGTGACTGATTGGGATTTGATTGAGGCGTTTCTGAGGCGATAAGGGATCGAGCGTGGCTATGAAGCCTATTGACAGACTGCTGATGAAGCCGAAGAGGCAGCGAGAGGGAGAGTGAGAGAGAGAGAGAGAGTGACCGACCGATAGAGAAGGCCGAGGAAATTAATAAGGGGATGAAAATCAATTAACTTAAAAGTTGGCCCTCATCAGTGGCTAACCGCATGTCTGCGTGTGTGAGCGTGTTTTATTTCCCTTCATCTGTGTCCGTGCTATCAGGCATTCCTCGACAGCAAATATACACCAACGGGCAGCGACGTAAAATACTAAGTTAAGCCACTTGACTCCTCATTGTTGCACCACCTCCTCCTCTCTGTGATTGGAACAACCTACCGGAGGAGATAAGGCTGGCAGAATCAATAACTTCTTTTAAACCACTTCTTAAAACCCACTTTTATAGAACTTCTTTTAAGTGATGTCGTCCTTTTATGTTTTTATTTTAATTGGCTATTTGTTTGGTTTTAGTTGTATTTAATGCTTTTATGGTATGGTCTTTTTTGTTTGCCGCCATTTAAGTTGTGTTTATGCTTTGTTTATCTGTATAGCACTTTGTAAACGTTGTTTTTAAAAGTGCTATATAAATAAAGTTATTATTATTATTAATATTGGTCGAACTCTGCTCTCTGTTGTCCAAAATCCTTAACTTTGATACGTTTTGGGTCAAATGAAATTATAATGGCAAACCATTTCTATAAATGTGTTAGCATTAGGGAAGTGAAAGGGCCGCTCATATAATACTCTAATATAATATTCAGTATAAGCGAAGCTTATGCCAATACATGTGTTATCTTCGCCTCTTCACATTAGCAAAGAGATGACACTAATCAACGCATTCATCGTTCTACAGGTCAAATAAACAGTCGCTAATTAAACTAAAATTGAATTAAACTTGATTTCAGGCCAAAATTAAAACGGTCTGGTGTGTGTGTGTGTGTGGGATCTCTGTCAGCTGGTGTCTAATCAAACAAAGATTGCGTATGAAGGAACAGAAGCGTCACTCTAACACCACTGCAGAGGGTTTTCTGTTGCCGGGCGATACGTCTTAGCGCAGCCTGTCAAAGTCAATTTCCCGATCCTCCCAGTTAAACCTTTATCCATATCATATCAACGACTGAAGCGGTTCAACTTTATAGTTTAAAATCCGAACTGAATGTGTCGGCTACATATTTCATCAGGCGTTTAGGAGTATCGGAGATTGAAGACGCCGATCGTCAAAGCGGGTCGGGGCCGTAAAACGTGGCGGGGGATGTCCCTGGTTAGAGTCGTACCGGATGGACTCGCCGTGCAGTGATATAGATGCAGCTGTGTTTACACACAAGTGTGTGTGTGTGAACTGAGGTCTCAATCCGTTAGTAGTTTTTGGAGCCTTACACTGGTGCACACTCATAAATGCGCGTCCACGTGCGGGCGTGCGCACACACGCACGCACACACACACACACACACACACACACACACACACACACACACACACACATACACACACACACACACTGTCAGAACGTAGTCATTACAAGCCCAGTCCTACTAACAGGGCTGTCTACTGTCCCAGACAAACTGCAGGAGGAGGTGTCTGGCTGCTTGCTTTTAAATTGGGTTAGTGGACCAGAGAGGCAGAGAAAGAGAGAGAGATAGAGAGAGAGAGATGGATAGAGAGCATGAGAGAGAGGGAGAGAGAATCTGAAGCTTAAAACTGGGACGGGCTACATGAGAAAAATGTTCTTCATCAAATGCGGCGGTGCTCCCCACTGTGTACCCCTTCATGCCACATGCATGAGCGCGTGTGTTTTTTTGTGCGCGTGTGTGTGAATGTACCGCTAGATGCATGCGCCCTCCTCTCTCATGAAACGTCTATTCGTTATAGAAAAGTTTTACGGATGTCATTCCCTCATGTTTTCATACTTGAACTCCACTGGCTTCCTTGTAATGGACGGGGTGTTTGTCTCGCGCTCTGCTCACTCCGGTCTCCTGCCCTCGGTTGATTTAGGAGCCAAATGGCAGGCCATTAACATGTGAGAATGATTGTGCAGCCTCGGGGTTGGAGCGCAGCAACACACACACAGAGGTTTTTTTTTCTTTTTCGCCGCACATCTCTATGATTCTCAGTCTTCGCACTGTCGACGAGAGTTAAGCATCAAAGTCGAGAACTAACTATCCTCACCCTCGTTCGCTCCCTCTGTCTCTTTTTGGCCTCTGGGTTCACGCTGTAATTTGCTCTCTCTTAATCTCTCCCTCTTTGTCTTTCTCCCTCGCTGTCTCTCCCTCCATCTCTCCCTGGGCTTGGGAAATGGGGAGATGGAGGTTACGAGGTCAGAGTGAATCTTCTCCTTGCTGAAGATGATTATGTCTTAACCTGCCGTTATTCAAAGGAGCGGGCCCCGCGGCCATGAGCCGGCCGGCCGGCCACGTGTCGGCAACGAGAGGGCGACGCCCCGGCCCCGTCTCGGGGAGGGAGGGAGGGAGAGAGGGAGGGAGGGAGGGAGAGGGAGAGAGAGAGAGAGAGGGCAGTCAAATGAACTCCAAGGGTCAAATACACACTTGCTCTGTGTTTCATGGCAATGTGATCCACTTGGTTGGTTGATTGTGAAGTAACATTTTCTCAAAATCATACTGTATGTCTACTGTTACAATTTACAAACTAATATTTTTTTAATTTCATGTATTCACAAATGAATGCACCAATTTTCACTCAAATACGAAGCAATTTGACCACATATTTGTAATTTAATTATTTTTAAAGATGTGATAATGTTCCCGTCAAAAAGCTTCCTGTGTATACAAATATCATTTAACAAAAAAATGAAAATCTTGTTTTTGTCTTAATTTTATGTATTTGTTTTAATTTCTCTTAACGTTCTATACAAAAAAAAGAAAATCTTGTTTTTGTATTGATTTTATGTATTTTAAAAAAAAATCTCTTAACCTCTAAATAATATATTCTTAATGTGTGCACACCGATCAGGTTACATTTGCGTCTCGTTTGATAAATGTTTACCGTCTCGTAGATGCATGAATGCATGTCGTGGAGACTTTCATCCGTTTGACTTTCATTTTGTTTTCATTTCAAAGTGGTAAAGACTTTTTCTAAATAGACAGAAAAACATGTGACCCTTTGATTATAACACTCACACATTTACCAACTATATACTCTACTCACCTATACATCTGACAAAGATAGTTTATTCCTACTTGTTTGAGATCTTTTCTTCTTCTTCTGTAAAACACATGTTCATACGCCACAAAGGTCACAGTGATGCCGCCACATTGGAACAAGCTGGATTGACCTGGAAAGCAAACAAGTGAAAAAGTTAAGCTGCATTATAACATCTACATCGCACCGTTTTCACTGATTTAGCTGATATCATTAACTATTCTAGTTGTGATTTGTGCTTTAGTAAAATCATTATACGCGTGTTCCAGATTAGAACCCGCGCTCATTTTTCATTGTAGATCATGTAATCATTTTGAGATCAATCGCACTCCGTCCCTCGGCTTCTGAGCAGATTTGATGCACCATAGGATTTCCAGGATAGCGCTGATGCTATTGGTTAAGCCGGAGGTGTTAATTATAATTCTGCTAATTAGCAGCGTGCGCTGGTTAATTGGTCAGTCTTGGCTAGTCGAGGTAATGGAGAACAACACCTCGACGGGGCTCCGTCTCATCGAACGGGGCTCAAGGCTTCTCGCAGAGAAAACTGTTGAGTCTTCTCCACCTTTATCTTCGTCCCTCCTGACTTTTCTTTAAGCCTCAGACTTCATATTCAGCAGCCCCAGGCTTGAGCTATCTGTCTTTCCCCCTTTTTTTCAATTAATTCTTTTTGAGGTGTGACACATTGTACACTTTAATACACTTTCGCAAGACGGACTGAATTCACATGTGCACACACACACGTTCTATAGATACACTAATACACACTTAGTAATAACTAAGTAATAACTAAGTAATAACTAAGCACACACGCGTGGCAATAAGAAAACACATGCCTTCGCACACACACTCACACACATACACACGCATACACGCATTATGGCGTTCAGCGTGGGTAAGTCAATGAGCACTTATCGAAAATCCACTGGCAACCCTAACAAGCCAGAGCGAGGTGTGAACACAGCTGCTTGAGTCACAACAAATCTAATACGCATTTCATCACTCCTTAAACAAGCCATCAGCAAGTCTAATGTCCTGGTATGGAGAGCGGCACTCAGTGATACATGTGCCTTCAAAGCATTTTCTTAAACATCAGCACTTAGCACATCCTCCCCACGCAACAGCGTCCTGCATCAGTCAAATTGATCTCTCTTTTTTTTGTTTTTGCGATCCAGATTCATAAAAACCAACAATGCCCTAATTGATAACACCAACAGCTGCATCGGTTTCCCTGTCGGTGGCACGCGATCCGTGTGAAAAATATGGCTTAATCAGCGATTATCAAGCAGCGTGTGCCCGAATTCTCAATGCAGCTTCATTTTTCTTCACCGCACCACGCCGGAGCCGTCAGTGTCAGTCACCGATGAGCCGAGCGAGCTGCAGGGATTCACCCTGCGTGTCTGTCTCAGGGCTTAAGAGTTACGCTCTCATGACGCCTTAACATTTTAAACCGTATTTGGTTTGCAAAAGTGAAACTAAGCTCTTTCTTCGCCACTCGCTTTTTTCTTCCTCTTCTTCTTCTGTCTTCTTTTTCCAAGTTCAATTTTTGGAGATAAGGGGGGGGGGCGTGTGGGGATAACTTTTTTTTGGGGACGGTGGACAGCGAATTTCCAGAGGGGGTCACTCTGGAAAGGAAGGGAGTAACAAAGGGAGAGCAGGGGAGCTAATGGGAGGATAAGGGGGATGGAGGTGTGGAGCCCGGATGGGGTTGGGAGTAGGGGGCTCAGTTCGGGGCAGAGAGACACTCCAGAGAGTTGACGGAGCTTCAAAGGAAAGTTTTCCGCTTTGACTGACAGGCCCCCAGAGTGAAGGGGACCTGGTGGCAGGCGGCGTGCCCCGGTCCCAGGATGCCCTTCCGTCTCCATGGTGCTCACCCCCTCCCCCGATCTCTCAGTATTCAACAGAAAGTGGGGTTGAGACGATGGGGGTCGAGATGCATGGAGGGGCTGCAGTAGATCATGGCTCCGTTTTTCACGCTATATTGCCCTTGGACCTAGAGTGCGAAGGACATGACAGCTCCTCTGAATAGGAGAGAGGAAGGCCAGAACTCCAGATGAACATTTATGTGAAAAAGCATACAGTTCAATCAAGTGTTTTTTGTGGTTGCTATTAAAAGGAGGCACATAAATCCTCTTGCTATTTTGCATTAGTATTGCAAAACATCTGTGACTCAAGACAGCAAGTGTGAATGATGACTCCACGAGCGTTATTCAGTTGTTTAGGCTCAACTTAAGCTCTCTGGACTTTTCTTTCAAGTTCAAATTCGGTCAAAGTCCATAGAACTGTATTCCCATTGAAGTCACATGTCACTTTTCAGTTTGTAAAAAAAAAGAAGGAAAAAAGCCTCTCAGCTATTGTGCTGGTGAAATCCTAATTCTCAGGAAAAAAAAGCAGAAATTTGTCTTTATTTTAAATTTATTCAATAAAAATAGAACAATTACTTTACATTGTCGTCTAGAATTACATTTATTCAACAAAAATAGAAAAATGACTTTACATTGTGGTCTAAAATTACATTCATTCAACAAAAATAAAACAATGACTTAACATTGTGGTCTAAATCTACAAATCAAGAGGTTTCATGACGTCTAGAGATGTGTCTTTTTTGGTGTTTTTTATTTATTTATCTGTGAGTGCAGATGCCACAATTTTTCCGAGAGTGCATCATAACCCCTGCTCAGCAAATGTCCGTTTGGAGGCCAAGATGAAAGACGCCACGGTTCCCGGTACCCGGGTTGATGGATGAGAGCAGGAGGGTTGTGTTCAAATGTGTCTCAGTAAACACGGCTAGGCCTGTGTCAACAACAGCGCATGGATCAGCCCTCTATTCATAATCAACACGTCTCTGCCTGCACTGGATTAGTCAACACGCCGACCCATCTGTTTGCTCCACTGTAAACTGAGGCCAAAGTCAATGCCAAAGTCTAATTGGATCACCACACACACACACACACATACACACACACACACACACACACTCTCTTGGGGCATGTTTGTTCATAGTATGACTTGCACTGTTCTGATTGGATTTGTAGTCCTACAAATATAGTCTATTTCCTATGTTCCACAAGGTAATGAACATAATAATGATTGGGATGCTTGAAACATGTATAAGCGAGCGTGGTACCCCTCATGGCGAACAACAGACGATCCTCATCACTCCTTCGGCTCTCGTGGTGAACACCTACACGAACGCGTGTGACGGTGTGTCAGCGGAAAACCCCAGACGCATGAATATCAGACCGGGGCCACTAACAGCTTCTCATCTCACTGAGCCCCTCGGAGGCCGTGGCCACGGTGTACAGCAGAGAGAGAGAGAGAGAGAGAGAGACAGAGAGAGAGAGACAGAGAGACAGAGAGAGAGAGAGAGAGAGAGAGAGAGAACTCCATGGGTCAAATGCACACTTGCTATGTGTTCCATGGCAACTTGATCCACTTGATTGGTTGGTTGTGGCGTAACATTTTCTTAAAATGTTCACACATACGTCTCACATGTCCTGCAAATAAGACTTAGAACAATTTACAAATTAATTTTAATTTCAGGTATTATTTATTCACAAAAAAAATGCACCACTTTTCACTCAAATACGAAGCAGTTTGATATTTAATTATTTCTAAAGATGTGATAGTGTTCCCGTCAAAAAGAAATCATATCAGAATCAGAATCAGAATCGAATCAGAATCAGAATCAGAATCAGATCAGATCAGAATCAGAATCAGAATCAGATCAGAATCAGATCAGAATCAGAATCAGAATCAGATCAGAATCAGAATCAGAATCGAATCAGAATCAGATCAGAATCAGATTAGAATCAGAATCAGAATCAGAATCAGAATCGAATCAGAATCAGATCAGAATCAGAATCAGAATCAGATTAGAATCAGAATCAGAATCAGAATCAGAATTGAATCAGAATCAGAATCAGAATCAGAATCAGATCAGAATCAGAATCAGATCAGAATCAGATCAGAATCAGATCAGAATCAGAATCAGAATCGAATCAGATCAGAATCAGAATCAGAATCAGATCAGAATCAGAATCAGATCAGAATCAGAATCAGAATCAGAATCGAATCAGAATCAGAATCAGATCAGAATCAGAATCAGACACCGTTTCCAGGAATGTTGATTTATTTTGGCGGAAGGTGCAACATTAGACATGACAAACAACAATCAACGCCGCACTAGTGCAATGTGTGCATAAACTTAAGTATAAGATAAGATAAAGATAAATTGCTCGGACAACAAATAACGTTAAAAGTGTCGAAGTGTATGTTTCAAGTGACATGTGTGTTTAAAAGAGCAGGCAAGTGAGAGAAAGAGGCATCGGAGCTCGGAGGGCAGCTGCATTGTATCGCCCCATTTTAGCCCATTACACTATGTATGGGGGTGGTGGTGGGGGGGGGGGGCTTTCCTCTCCCCTCTTTTGCATGGTAATTATTTTCCAGCCCAAAGGTAGCTGCAGGCAACGTCAGCCACTGCGTCAGGGCCCACTGCATTAGCCGGCCATTGCATTATTTATTTGTGCGCGGGCAGCCGGATGGATACCCCAAATCAGCCGAGACTCGGGGGCCTCTCAATGTCACCTCGTACCGTGGGACTTGGACTTGCACCAGGAAAGAGAGAGAGAGAGAGAGAGAGTGGCTCAAGGGCAATATGGCACCTCGGCATCGGAGGACACGTGCGTGGGAGTCGTAGTTAGGGGTGTGTAATGTATTCACAACTGGGTCAGAGCTTTAGTAACTGCCCCTCGCTTATGCACGACTCATCTGAGAGGGGTCCAGTGTGACACACCGGATGACCATCTAAGGGGTCCTGTAGGACATCGCTGAGCACCAGCGTAGTAAAAGGTATAAATAGAGGGTCACTCGGTGCACGGCGCCTAAAGGCTTTTTGAGTCTCTGTCCAGGGTCGCTCGCCCCCTGGGCATCACAGGTAAATAGATGGACTTGATTTCATAGTGCAGGAGCTGCTTTTTACATTACGCCACTTTCCCCTGTGTATCAATAAATGGTTATTACACCCATATAACAGTGTGCTGGGCGAGGTCACGCGGCGCGACGCGCCTTCGTGGAGAGATAGAGCGACACGACTCGGCGGTCGTGGCGTTTGGGAGGCGATACCCTGGCGTTGCCTTCTGTACTACAGCTCCCACACACACACACACACACACACACTAGGAAAAAAAGCACCCACACACTGCTCTGCCGGACATGACCCTCCCCCCCCCCCCCCTCTCAATCCCCCAATGACATGTCAGCCCCGGCCAATCGCATCAAAGCACCCGGAATGACAGCTGAACCGCTGTCCCTGTCACGGCTCCTCAGCGTGGAAACACACACACACACACACACACACACACACACACACACACACACACACACACACACACACACACACACACACACACCGACGTCGTTGCTGCGACGGCCGGGGTAACGTCAACATCGACTCCCGCCGGCCCCCGGTGGATCCATCCCTCCGTCTCGCCGCTCGCCGGGCTCGGGCTCGGCCGCACGAGACGCTCAGACGGCCTCGTGACATGACAGTGACAACGTACTGATGCTCACAGCGCCCCCCCCCCCCCCTCCAACCCCCTCCATTCCCCCTTTTCCCTTTCACAACTGTTGGCCCTGCAGGGAGAATATCCATGTTTCATCCTCTTCCAACACACACGTTTGGAGAAATTATCAAGACAAACACTTTTTACGAATAGATGCATATATTCGTCGGTCGGTCGGTAGATGCAGAGTCAGCGTTTAATGGCTCGGTGAGAGAAAAAACAAAACGTGAAAAGGTAGACCGACGGAGAGAGAGAGAGAGAGTCCCACTTGCCCCCCCCCCCCCCCCCCCAGACGGGAGCTGACACTACTGGAGCGACCCGGATGGACGGGGAGGAGGAGGACCGACATATTGCAGACCTCCCAATTATTTTTCTGGCTTATAAGTGCTGGTGCTTGTTTAAGGCTGTAGCTTGGATGGAGGGATGGGATGGAGAGGGAGGGATGGAAGAAGAAGAGGAGGAGGAGGAGGAGGAGGAGGAGGAGGAGGAGGAACAGAGGGGATGTGGCTGGGGCTGGGTTGCATGGCTGACAGGTCTTGATCTGGCTGGATGGCTGGCTGTCACACACAACCCCAAGACTGGGGTTCTCCCCAGGGCTTAAGTGTGTACACACACACACACACGCACACACGCACACACACACACACACACACGCACACACACACACACACACGCACACACGCACACACACAACTTGTATGCACTTATACACATCATGCATCATGTAAGCATGTGGAAACAGACAATAATGTAGACATGTTTACAAACATGTCACAACACACACACACACACACACACACACACACAGTGTTTACATGTCAGTGCATACTCTATGGACTTCTATGACAGACACTGTGACATACACACTGCATTTGTAACATGTGATTGTCGCTGCATTACTTCTGTCACATTCCCTTAAATACTGCAGATCGCGTTTCACTCAGACTACTAAGAAAACATTAAATTAATAAATAACGTTAAAATATCAAACGTCGGTACCTGTTCATCGGAACAACAGGGAACACATTTGCACACACATCACCCGTTCCTTCGTATTTAAGAGGCTTCTCACTGCTGTAATTAAGTTGATGATGCGAATGGTTGAACAATTCATAACCTTTTTTTCATTAAACCAATTTGAATGTTTACACTTTCCTCTCTGCACGGAAAAGTTTTGAAGTATTGTTCGAAATACAGACCGTGTACTCCTGCTGTGATCTCACATGAGCCTGTGTGTCTGTCGGAGATGATTGTGCAATAATAATAATAATAATAATAATGAGAGGAGATGAAGATGATTTGTTTCCATACGCAGTATTTTATGCACTCTTTAATTGTAGTTTCCCCACTAAAATATATGGTAACATAAGCGGTGATTAAAGGATGCAAGAAAAAGAACACACTCTTATTTGCTCCTGGATGGTGGTCTGTGTGTGTGTGTGTGTGTGTGTGTTTCAGCAGGAAACCAGAGGGCACGCTTGTATTCAGAATGATTTAACGACTCTGAAAAAACATGAAGTTTGAGAAAAACTCATTCTTAAGAAATATTTATAAAAAAAGCTGTTGAGAATTAATGGTACACTTATAAAATAATGACACACTTTCAGATCAGAGATACTTCACATCAGGGAAACTGTTGCATCAATCACATCAGGCCATATCACGCAACAGCGGTTCCTTTAGTGTCAGCTCTTGTCCAAACAGTCGGGGTATCGGCGTCATGACAGCCTATAATTTGCCGCACGTCAGCCTAAACGAACGCCATAATAAGGGTTATCCAATTCATGCTAAGTGTCATAATTCAGATCAGCGTAGCTACATTACATCGGTGTCATTGCCGCGCTTTTTACGCCTCGCTGGTCACCGCCCGCGCTGCCGTGGCCCCGAGCCAGAGCCGACAGAACCGTCGCAGGAGAGGAGATCTACGTCGGATTTCCGGCTTTCCGATAAGATCCCCTTTTTAATCCGATTCAGAACTTTTCCCTTCTTTTTCACACTTCTTTCATGATTATTTTAACGTCACCTGCTCTTCTTCCACGTGATAGAAACAGGGTTCTTCCACATTTTGACTAACGGATTTCCATGACTTTTCCATGACTTTTCCATGACTTTTCCATGACTTGACCAAACTGAAATCTCGGTAAAAACATGAACAATTTAGAACATTTTGTGCATTGAGAGAGTACGCCGGCTTATATTTTGAGCATCTTTCTTTAAAAAACATATTAATTATTTCAAAATCGGTGTGATCATGACAAATTTCCATGACTTTTCCAAAACTTTTATGATTTAAGTTTTTTTCCGGGCCTGGAAATGACCTTTTTAAAATTCCATGACTAGTCCAGGTTTTCCATGACCGTAAGAACCCTGTAGAAACAGAGCGAGCGAGAAAAACGAAACCCTTCCTCCTCTGTCTTTTTTTTTAACAACTCGCACTGTGTATTTATTGCATCTTTTTTTTTATTCTTTATGCCCGAGAGGAGTTTTCTTTTTTTGCCGAGCATGGGGTGCAGCTTCAGCAACTTCTGCTGTGCTCCCGGAGCGGCTAGGGGTTCAGTAAGTATCATTCAGGGAGGCTTCCACAGGTACGGCCATATTGAGGAACAAACCGGCGTCCCGTTGGGTGAACACGCTCACTAACCGCCGCACTAACCTGCCAACTCTACCTTTTGTACAGCCCCTCGTATTTCCATGTACAAAAGCCACTCTGGGATGCTTAGTTGTGCCGTTTGGCCGTGCCCCTAGTGAGGAAGCCTTTGTGTGTGTGTGCCTTCTCTCCAGCAAGAGTCGCTCCTTTTGCTTTAATTACAGTAAGTACAGCAGGACCCCCCAGGCTTGTTTCAACAGATCAACCAGCAGAAGAAAGAAGAAGAAGAAAATGCTAATTAGTCCCATAATGTTGCTGACCGCGCGAGTTCCTCAGCACTGCTGAGTTTTATTGACATAAGAAGGACAATAGGAATCTGTATTCAAATGACTCGCTCTGCCCTCGTGTTTGGGTGCAGCTGCTGCTGTGCGGGCTGCTTCCCCGACACGTATTTTTATGGTATGAAAGCGAAATTAGACATGACGATGTGAGGGAGCCGATATGTGTTTGTGTTGCATGTGTGTGTGTGTGTGTGTGTGTGTGTTGTTCACCTGTATTCTATTTCTCCCGCGTCTGCGTCGAAGCCTGTGGGATTTCAGTACGAGGGTGTGCCTCGCTGTTTTACATGTGAGAATATTGAAAAAAAATATATAATAATAACGTGTGTGTGTTTCCATTTCTCTGTGCATGCATGTGTCAACTCCCCATCCTCAACTTCGGCGCAATGCAGAAAGCTTCTTAATACATTCCATGTTTCTGAGCCGAGAAGTAGGTGTGTGTGTGTGTGTGTGTGTGTGTGTGAAAGAGAGAGTCAGGATCAGGATCAATACTATTGACCTGTTTACCTTGGTGCCGAGCATACAGGCCGGCTCTCCGGTTTACCACTTGAAGCATTAAAACCAGACTATTAGTAATACTTTGGTCCTTCTCCTTGCTGATTGGACGACCTGCACCAGGGCGCTCCACCTAACGGACACGGTGAGAGGGTGGGGGTGGAGAGGCGGAGGGGAGGGAAAAAATAAAGGAAAAAAAAGGGGGTTAAAGAGAGAGAGAGAGAGGGAGAGAGAGACCCCTAATCCTCTTGACTTACAGCCATCAGGTTTCTCCCGTGTCTCGACGCTCGCCTCCAGACCCGATGTGGTCACTCAACCCTATCGGGCTGCGGGGCATTGTGGTCCGTCCGTTCCTGCCACACTCCCCGCCCCCCCCCACCCCACCCACACTCCCCTCCACCCTCGGGCGCTTTGTACTCCCCCCCCCCCTTCTGCTTTTCTCATCCTCCTCCACACCGCCAAAACAGAATTTCTTTAAATGCTTAATTTTTCCCCCTTTGGCTTTCTTTTTTTGCAAGCGCCCTCTCACTTGTTTGTCCATCGATTTTTCATCCCTCTCCAGCCGCTGCCCCCCCCCCTCTCCTCCGCCTCCTCCCCCTCCCTCCTCCTCCTCCTCCTCCTCCTCCTCCTCCTCCTCCTCCTCCTCCTCCTCCTCCTCCTCCTCCCCTCTCTCCCTCTCCCCCCCAGGCTGCATCGCCCCAGTCCTCTGTTGTTGATGCAAACTGATTTATTTATTTATTTTAAGCTTGTTGCCCAGGTAATTTGTGGCAGGTAATGACTTTCAGTGAATCTACTTTGCACTCTTTGAATTCTTTTTCCGACCTTTGCATCATCCGAGCCCATCTCCCTTCTCATCCCCTTTGTCCCATTTGCCCCCCCCTCCCTCCCCCTCCCCCCTCCCCATTTCCTTTTTTTTATTTTTTTTATTACCATGGCGCTGCCTCTCCTCTCCTCTCTCCCCTCTGCTCTCAGCCAGTGTATTTTTAATTCCCCTAGATATTGGCGGTGTGCGGTGCGTGCGCGTGTGCGTCTCCACCTGAGGATGGGATTGACACCTGGCCCTCTGCCGTTGAGACCCTCTCATTCATATTTCTCTCCTTTCCCATCACCCCCCCATCCCTCCTTCCTCCTCCCTCTCAAGCCATTGTTCTTGTATCCGTCGGGGCATCGGAGGAACAGCACAAGTCTCTGGGAGTTGGGAGGAAAACGAGAGATAGGTGGTAAGAGAGGAGGGAGAGGAAGAAGTGGCCTTAGATCAGCCTGAAGTAATTTGGAGGTATTTTCCTGCTTTCCTCGCTCGTTTAGAAACACTGGAATCAGGAGGAGAAGCTAAAGGAGCCTTTATTAACACTAAATGATCTTAAACCGGCTGTGTGTGTGTGTGTGTGTGTGTGTTTGGGAGTGTGTAGGCATGTGAAATCTCAAGCCCCTCCATAGACGAACACACACACACACACACACACACACACTCCCATTTCAACCTGCTCTTCTGTTGCTTTCCTTCCCTGTCCATCTTCTTTTCTCTGCTCCCTTCAGAAGCCTCGCAACATTAGTATTCATAGGGGGGACTATGTTGGGCAACGTGTGTGTGTGTGCGTGTGTGCGTGTGTGTGTGTGTGTGTGTGTGTGTGTGTGTGTGTGGGGGGGGTCCGGATATTTCCTCAGCCAGCTGGCATACTGGGGCTGGACTGGGCACTTAGAGAAACAAGGAATATGTACTGGGAGGAAACAAGAACTGGAGCAATGATTACAGTAAAATGGTTCAGACTATTTATTTAACTGAAGTAACCTTCCTCTGCGTTATCCTCACGCAGTAAAGCCTACTCTTCTTCGCCTTATGTACATACTATGCTAAAGGGGTGGGGGGGGGGGGGACACAGAATTATCCTTTAAATGAATGCTTTCAGCAAAGAAGTGCAGTATGGTACTCACATTTCATTATGTGAAGGACAATAAAGCAGATAGATTAAAATAGCACACCATGTGAACGAATGCACAGCTCACCTCGGAGTTTGGTAATCAAAAAACAATAAAAGTTTAGAGCGCCGGGCTTTCTTGCGACTTCCTATTAATGCTGACTTTAACTCAGGAATTTCCCTGTGAGGAAGCAGAGTTGACGTCAGCATTACGAGGAAGAAAAAAAGACCTCTCTCACGTTGTCTACGTGTCTCAGTGATAAGGAACCAATCACTGAGACCCTTAGACAACGTGAGAGAGTTTTAAAAATATATTATATTAATCATATATGTAAGAGGAAGTAACTTTCAACAACACAATTCTGTATTGTTTTAATAATGTGGGTCCTAATGTGTGATGGGCAGGTGTCAGTGTGTGGAAACCAGCTGCCTGGTCCCTCCAGGAGGGGACAGTAGAGAGCAGGGAGACCACATCTGCCTCCTCTTCATCGAGGAGAAGGACAACAAGAAGGGGGTAACGTGAGCAGCAAATAGAGAGATAGGTGAGTACAGAGCAGTGGGATGGAGGTCAAATATAACAGGAATGTTTTGAGGACAAATTAATACAAATAGAATAAGATGAAAGCAGAAGATATTTTTGTTTCACTGTGAATTCCAAATATTTTTTCCAAACTTCAAACATCGACATGCTGCACTTGTGGTTACGCATAAACGCACACATGCACATGTATTCAGACCCTAGTACTCCCTTCTGGCATAATCCAGAGGTCAGGGCAGAATTCATCACCCTTAATCATGCAGATGAACATGACCTTGGCCGGCCTTGGCACCCGGTCACATCAGCGCCCTCATCCAGCCCAGCTTTGCATCTCTGATTGTGTTAAATCATGTTTCCCTAACATCAGCAGACACCGGATGGACAGCATCCTTCTCTAAGCACATCCAGAAAAGCATAATTGCCAAGACCTTTAAAAGCCTTTCAGAAAGAAACCTCAAAATCAACATAATTCAGATGAACAGGATACATCGTCGACGTAAAGTTAAGTATGTCAGGCAATACTATTGGTGTGGTGGTGGTGGTGGGGGGGGGGGGGGTGGAGAAAAAAAACGATGCACGAGTTTTAAAACGGTGGGTCCTTGGCATTATTATGATGATGCATTTAGGCATACAGAGTGGGCCGGCCCATTGGAGGGCCCCTAAATGAAGAGGCTGACCTTCAACAAGCCCTCTCTCTGCTCATTAGCCACGTGGTGCTTATCTACAATAACACGGCTGGGGAGGAGATGAGGCCAAAGTCAATGATACACTTCAGGTGGGGAGATGGTTGGGTAACTTTAGTTTCGGCTGCTGGACTTTTAACCTATTACCTCCTTCTGCCCCAATAGTAAATGTAAAAATGTAAATTTCGCCGAAGTCCGATTAAAAATGTAAACACATCTCAAGTTTATACAATATGTCACTTTCATACACTGTCACTTTAATACACTGTCACTTTAAAATCACTGCCTGTACTTACACTTCATACTTGGCCAATACATGGTTATACATGTTATCAGAATTATTGCACTACCTGCTACTCCCATTTGGCTGTAGTTTAGTTTATTATATGTTACTATATGTGTATTATATGTTATATGTTTATATGTTAGTATTATATGTATAGGTTGGTACATGTTTTAGCATTTATTTAATGTTATTTTATGTTATTACATGTAAATTTGTTCAGAGTACTTGTACATGTTGTATGTCATGTTATGTTATGTTATATTATGCTATGGTAGTTGTTGTGTGATGCTTTGTCCTAAGAAGTTCAGTGCCCAGTCTGACCCTGTGACATTCTGTGCATCTGACAATAAAAGACTTGTAACTTGTAACTTATAAGTTAACTTTCAACTTTTCTTGCAGAATTAGAAAGAGAGAGAGAGTTGAAGAAAGCGAAACGGAGTTCACTCTTGTGCACCTTTGCTTGTATATTCCTATGCATTTATTCATACAGTATTTATTATCATCCATGTGTCTATCGCCGTCTGAGAGGATGCAGCATACGGAGAGTGGAGTTTTAAACTGAAACGACAACGGTGCTTTTACGTCAAATGAGCACTTGATTTGCATGCGGCTCCTCCGGAGGCATCGTGTAAAAAAAGCGTGACTTCAACAAGGTTATTGTCTTTGTTTCTCATTTTCCAGGAAACGACACACCCAATGTGAGCGGGCTCACGTGGGGGTCTCCCTCTGGGTGTGAAGGTATAAGAGCGAGAGGCTGTGCTGGATTTCCTGGCAAAGCGTTACTCTCCGGCTCTTTTTGGGGCAGAAAAAAAATCCGCCTGATATTAGAACTGCCTCTTGTACCTAATGCCATCTGTAAGTGGCAATAAAGAGTTGGAAGGGACGATATGCAAGTAGGCAAAAAATTGCCCTCCGTACCAGTGCGTCCAATTCAAGCACCGATGTAGAGGTTGGGGGGGGTAAATAGATGAATATAGAACAGGGAGGGGGAGAGCAGACACAGAACATGGTCGATAGTGTCAAAAGCGGATGACAGATCTAAAAGAATGAATATTGATCTTTAGGGGGCCTTTACTCAGGCGACCTGTGGGAGGTCAGCCTGTGTAATTAGACCAGTGGAGGTCTAACGCTGGACTAGCGAGGAGGAAGGAGCGAGGGAGGAGGTTGGAGACGGTGTCCTACGAGGATTGTGCACATTAAGAATTATTTATTTTAAAAGCTAAGCCAACAACTTATCTGGATTAAAACACAGATTTGCACTTCAGTGGCCCTTAAACGGCTCTTATTGTGGTACTTTTGTAGTTTGACTATGTTGAGGAAATGTTACTTTCTGTATTCTTGTTGTTCTTAGTTTGTACTCTAGATTGATGCACTTATTGTAAGTCGCTTTGGATAAAAGCGTCTGCTAATTGACATGTAATGTAATTTATTTTCAACTTTTACTCCCAGAATTTCAAAATCTTCGAGTCCTCTGTGTAGTTTTATCAGCAATTGCTTCTGTTTCCATCCTAGTGAACTATATATATATATATATATATATATATATATATATATATATATATATATATATATATATATTTAGAAGAATTGAGTACTATGCCAGTGTTTTTGTGTGGCGGGAGTTGAAGTGCAACATGGATACGGTGTTTATTGGAGTGAGCAGGCGGTGGATTAGAGTCCGTACAACCCCGGGGCTACAGACTCTGCTCAAACAAAGCTACAGACTTTGCTCTAAATGTCTGTCTGTCCGTCTCTCTCTCAGCAGTTTGGAATACACACTTCAATCAAGGGAAGTGTGTGCGGTGCCGACGATCACGCAACCTCACACACGCGGATTAGCGACACGGACGCATTCCCACGCACATGTGGATGGTCATATAGGCCCACATGCGCACACACACGCACACACACACACACACACACACGCACACATACACACACACACGCTGTCTCTTTATCCGTCTGCCGGTGGATAGATGCGGCCAGCGGAGACTGAGTGTCGCTGTAATCCGTGTATCATTGGCTTTATCCACTGCAGTAGCACTGCTGATGTAGTGCTCCGCCGTCTAAGTAATGGGCCCCTGACACACACACACAAACACACACACACACACACACACACACACACACACACACACACACACACACACACACACACACACACACACAGAGGACCATGTAGTGCATCCACCCCGCATGTGTTGTCCTCTCTAAGATGTTACTGCTCACTGGTTGACCCACAAGTTCAGACACACATATGCACACATGTTCATGTAAAGATAAAGAATCACACCAGCATATGGATGTACTCACAAGCTGTTGTGTGAACACACACACACACACACACACACACACACACGCACACACACACTTGCAGACACGCGCATCAGCAGCAGTGTGGTTGTCACCGCCCGGGGACGTCTCATGGTAAGGTGAACTCGGAGTGAACCTGCTCCAAACATAAATAACATCTCTCTCTCATCCCTCCCCTTAGTCCTTCTTCCTAGCCTCACTTTTTCCTCTTTCTTCCTCTTAAGTCACTCCCCCGTCCCTGCCTCCGAGTTTTCCCTCACTCTTTCATGTGGGCGGCGACACGCAAAGTATAAGCATTAAAAACAAAAAGGGACGGTGCACATTCCAGCATAAACACAGTCGTGGCGACACCTGAGGTCGTGCCTTGAAGTACACACTTGCGTTGCGCGCGGCAACCGTGTGCCAACGTTGCCACAGTCACATCAAAGTGACTTTCATACAACTCCAGATCATATATTATTAGGCTGCGTCTCAGATCTTTTCTCGGCCAAAAATTGCAAACGCTTTCTGCAACGGAACATTCATCCCACCTCCTCCTCCTCCTCCTCATCATTCTTCCCTGCAGAGCACACAATGCAACATCTATCCCTAATAACCCACCACCTCGCCGTGTTTATTGCTATTTATATCAGCGAAACCCCCCCCCCCATCCCACTTTTTTTATCGCTGTTGGTCCGCATCTTCCGTCCCCTTGCTAGCACTTCCTGTTTAACACGCCAGGCGTTTATTGATAGGCCGTTCCCATTAGTGCTGTTTACCTGTCAGGGCTCACTGCACTAATGAGAGAGCTTTGGGGAGGAAAAATGAGTAGGGACGGTTAACCGCTAATGGATGTTTACAGCCTCCCTGGATGCTACTGTGTTTTCCCGCCACCTCTGCCGGTACCGCTATCGCTAGCCCCAGACCCATTCGCCGGCTAATTGGTACAGCGCTGAAGAGCCAGCCAGGGCCTATTTGATTATCATGGGATTAGGATGGGTGGAGAAAGCGCGGTAGTAGAAGGAGCCGGATAAGTAGGGGGAGGACCGGTTGTTTGAGTGGGAGTTGCAGTTGGGGTCGCGGGCCTAATCGATATCTAGAGATCGGGGGCTTTGGAGGGGCTGAGTGCAGACGTCGGTGTAGGAGCTAAATGGGGGTTTGAAGGGGTACGTACGAGGGTCACAACATCAGCCCTACGTCAAAAGGTTCTCTTAGAGCACTATTAGTGCTGGTGGTGAAGGGTAATTGTGCCATTAGAGCTGTAAGTGATACTAAATGACGCAGGTATGGTAAAGGAAATACTACGTTTAGTGAGCTGGCAAGGGATCTAATGTAAATCTCCAATCAGGCATCTTAATAGCTGATTTATCCTTGAGAAAAGCACCAGTATCATCCTGACCGATGAGCTTCAAATATCTCAGTCTGGCCAAGACAACCTGCCTGAGTCATTCGATTTGGTCTCAGGAGCAGAGACCAAATAAATGTCATTCATTTTATTTGCAGAGAGTTCTTTTCTCATGCAAGACAGTAGTTTTTTCTTTTTACAGTGTTGAGCCTGGGAGGCCAGTTTCTTAATACCACTGTTATAAAGGCACATACAGAGGAGGCTCCGCATTGAACCGAGTACACGCATCCTATATTGCTCTAGGATTGCACGGTCCTCCCGAAAAGATCCATTTACGCTTTTATTAGATTATTATGGAAATCGTATAAGTGCCGGATTAGCCGTGGAAGGTATTTATCTGTTTATCGAATGGCTGGGATCATAACCTCTCTCTTCTTTTCCTCCTCACGGTCCTTTTTTTTCTTCCTCTTTCTTTTTTTTACCGTTGGCTCTGTTGGTATTCATGTGACACTGAAAATTATGAACGGTGTTTGATCAATAGCGCGCTGTCTCTACACTGTGTGCAGATGATGACCAGATAATGAGATATTATATGAAGTAAGGTTGGTTCACTGATATGGTTCTTAGTTCAATTTGTAATCCACAATTTATACTGAGTAGATTAATTTTGCTTGTCCATTGTTAAATGGAGGGGTCAAAGTAACGCGGCGGAGCAAAGACCCTTTCCTCACTTCTCTAATTCATTCAACTCAATTGCTTATCAGCTCTGTTCCTTCACTAATTAAAATCACATATGAAACAAGGGGATTGTAGACAAACACACACACACACACACACACAGAAAGAGAGATAGCGATATTTGGTGCTACAATTACCAGGCAGGCCTCTAGTGTCTCATTGGGTGTCTATTAAGAGGGGGGCCTTGCTCATTGTAATGATGGCAGAGTTTAATTACTTCCACCCGGCGCCTGTTGTAAAACATGCTGATAAATGAGCCAACAGGACGGCACATCATTATTTTTCTATAGTGCCAGGCTGCTGGTACACGATTATGAGAGCGGGAGGGGAGGTTCCCATACCTGCAAGAGCCGGAGAATGTAGTGGCTGCACAGGAGAAGGGAAGAGGAACAAATGTGGGCAATAGGCGCGTGTGTGTGTGTGTTTTCACTCACTTTGTCAGTTGAGATACCTGATGGACCTGTAGATAGCGGAATCAAAACACAATAATACGCAGTTCCACCAGCACACGCTAGTGCGATGATACCAGGCCACCCATGAGATGGATATATATTCATAGCACACAATGGGTAATATTACTCACTGAGCCCAGAGCTGCTATGCCGAGCACTGTGTGCACCAATGCAGCTGCAGGTATGCACACACTGTGCACCGCAGCTCACAAACACATATACATATTCATAGTCATTAATTTAACACATTTCTTTCTAGCACGGGGGCACGCGTGGAGTCGTGGACCCCCCTCTGATTAATTGTGTTCCTCCTCCACCATTATTAAATCGCTGAGGCAAATATCCCCCATACAATAAATCCCTCCTGGCCCATGATTAATCAAAAGGCACACAAACCTAAGAGTGGTGGCGGGCAGGTAGAGTTCCAGTGCTAAATCATCTTTATTGCACCACGAGCAGGTTTGCGCTCGTGCTCCGAGTCCAGTGGAGTGTATGTTCCACTTCTGGTCAGCCACCCCGGGGTCATGGACACACACTTTTTGACCCCGAGGTCATTGATTTTGCCAACCTGAACAGGGCGCATAGGTGAACACGATGGGAGCCAAATAGACTCCGAAGAGGCGCAGTGATTAGAGGGGACGGTCCCATCGACAAGTTTACTCGTCATCCCCCCAAAATCAAACTCGGGGTCATGAAGCCGTTTCATCCCTTGACGGAGGCGTGTGTGTGAAGAAATGTTTAACCTTGCCCACTGTAGCCTGTAACATCAATTGGCATCTCCTCCAATTAGCGGTAGGTCACACTGTGATAATAGTGGGTTACATAATTAGAGTGGGTGCCTCCCTGTCACTACTGACACGTGGAGGCTTTGTGGGGCAGCAGAGATGGAGAATCTACAAGGCCGTGCTTTATGGAAACCTCAATTAACCTAAATGATTAGCCGTAGCCACGTAGCGCACCTCACTAGCTTGACATTTCTCAACCAAGCTAATACAAGCGTCGTGACTTCATTCTACCCCGTTGTACTTCATCACTGTCCTTTTCCTGGGAGGTCTTTCGTGTCTTATTGAACAGAAATGACAATATTATTGTATTAGCGTGGCGTATCAGAGCCTCCTTATTTCCGTTTTGCGCTAAAGTGCTGATGCTAATTTGCTGGTTACATAATTAGTTCTACATGTGTTTGATTAATAGGGTGTAGGGCGGCGGTACAGCAACAGAGGCGACTGTGGTATGTGGTTTAACTTCACCATGTTAAATACTAATTGATTCCAATGCATTTTTAATCACTCGCTAATTGGCGATTACACTTTTAAAGCGTGCCCTGTTGCTGCTGTGGCAGAATCACAGGGTTGTGGAGTCTGAAGATGGAGTTTAAAGGGCATGGACTTCTTAGCATCCACAACTAAATGTCACAGTTGTCTGTTAACGTGTCAACCAAATCAAACATGCACAGTGGTCGAGGGGTGCTAAGTGACAGGTGACCTTGGTGGCGTGATGGAAGACTGGACTGGTATTTGAGCCCTCTGATCTTGGAGTGGGAAACCCTGTCTGGTCCTGTCGAGAGATGTATGCCCAACCAATTAGACATGAAATGGCAATGACACTCACAACCCGCTTATCAAAACAGTGCTCAAGTGTGTTCTTGAATTCTAATGACGTATGCTTCTTTGCTTCAAACATGCAGACATGAAATCCAGCCTGTGTTGTTTGTATCTAGGTCAACATGTATAACGATGGTTGCATAGGTCAAAAAAGTTCTTTATCAAGTATTACTCTTTCAAGAGGGAACACCACATCAACCTTGACCTCTCGTCCTCGTCTTCGCACTCCGTCATGTCAGGTTTGTATAATATTCAGAAGAACTTTTCAACAGTGTTGCCACAGTTACTTTGAAAAAGTAACTTAGTTAGATTACTAGTTACTTTATTAGTTACATTCAGCAGCTGCAACAACAAAAAAAAGCCGCCTCGACATATGACAACAAATGACAACCACTGACTTTATTAGAAGTACATTTTTAACAGTAATGTGCAATACAACAATGTACAATGTCCTCATATTTTAAGTTGAACTATTTGAACTATATTGAAACTATTTCCAGAAAAAATACAGGTTTTTATAAAAATAAAATAAAGACAGTCTTTCTTGACTTCACTTAAAATAAATACTTGTTTTTCTCAAATCAAATAAAGACATTCTTTCTTGAATTCACTTAACATAAATAATAGTTTTTCTCAATTAAAATAAAGACATTCTTTCTTGACCGGACGTATTTACAAAACAAGTGTACACACTTGTTTTGCCCTACATCAAAAGGGGTACGTATTGAATAGTATTCAATTTAGGAACTATTATCTTCCTTTCTTCTCTTCTCCGTAGTTCCCCCGTCTTGGACAGCCATAGGATGACTCGCCCAGACACCCGCTTTGTGCATCTGACCTCCCGTACGCCAACCTGCCCCCCTCCCACATCCCTTCCTGGGCCCCACAGTGTTCCATAATGTTCTGAGTAGTCAAGCATATAAATAAAGGTGAAGCAAAATGACTGCCTCTGTCTTGACAGAAGTGCTGAACCACAAAGAACACCTTGAAGGGCATGTTCACTGTCAATAGACTTCTGTGTAAGCCCCTTCAATTAACATAAAAGTTAACAGCTCCCCAGTTAGCCGCTATATAACCCTGGCGCTGTCTCCCCTCACCCATTCGCTAACACCCCCCCTCCCCCCCCTCCCACCCCCCCATCGGTGTTGGCTGCCGTCATGCAGTCTAGCCTACCGAAGAGGCGGTAAACAACATCTCACCATGTACTCGCACACAGGCGGTCACAAACACACGCATACGCATAATGATATTCCACACACACATTCACACGCAAGAAATCCCAAACACACACTAGCGAAGCTTCCGCAAATTACAAACCCAAAGAGGCTGTGCTCACACACACGCACACACGCACACACACGCACACACACGCACACACACGCACACACACGTTTGAAAAATCCCATTTACTGTGATGCTACGTGACTGAACTTTGCCAGCGTAGCGTAGCTTACCCCTCTCTCCGAGGCCCATGGTAATGCTGCATGAGATTTGTGATGCAGTGGGGAGATGCATATGGAAGGCCTGCGCTCGGATCTCTCGGTCATGCACCCCATTAGGTCCCGCTGTTGATGCCGTTGCTATCAAAGCTGAAGTAAACTGCTCAGCAGTCGGCTGTATGCCGGAGCACAAAGGCAGAGACAGGCTAGCCATCGCTCTATATTGCTGGGATGGGCCTATCCGTCTTGTAATTAGGACGTGTGAGTAGGCTGCAGGGAGGTAACTTAAGGCTCACCAGCAGCAAAGTGTTCTGGGGTGTGATCATCCTGATTTGGGGTCTGGCAGTGTGCTGCAAAGTGTACCTCTGCTGTGCACACACATAGCATGATATACTGGGTGATTCCAAAC
Organism: Liparis tanakae; assembly: GCA_036178185.1. Classification (NCBI taxonomy): domain Eukaryota; kingdom Metazoa; phylum Chordata; class Actinopteri; order Perciformes; family Liparidae; genus Liparis; species Liparis tanakae. The sequence goes on from CM070092.1 coordinate 5,493,431, forward strand.
TATCGGTGCATTCCTTATAGGATTTCAAGAATGTCATCATGCAGATCCACAGACTTTTGTCGAATCAAATCCAAATCTGAAGAGGAGAGTTTTGCCCTCAAGACAAACAGAATTATAAAAAAGGCCCAGATGAATGGGCTGGATGGAGGATTCAACCCTCTATGTGTTGAATAGCCCCCTAATGTGTTTGGGTTTTGAGATAACATGCAGTAAATACTCGCATTCTTCTGCTCATCACAAAAATCCAAAAGGCAGCTTTCACATTTGCTTCCCATCACCGGTGATTCCCGGGAAGGCGTTATTTGTGCGGCACGTAACGGCGGCGCTCTGTTGTGATTGTCTAGGTTTTTTTGCAAAGGGCCACTCATCTTTCATTTCCCTGCCAACACACATGCATATTCGTGGAGGTGAAACTAATATGCTTAGTTGTTGTTTTCCTGCTTTGCCATTCTTCAGGGAGACTTAGTTCTGGTGTGGATTTGCTCCCATTGCACCGGCAGCGGTGCGCCTGTGTCTCTGGGAGGGATGGCATCAGCTGGCATCGGGTGGCAGCAATTCAAATAACGGTTGCTTTTTTTTCTATCTTTTTTTTCTGTGGGCGCTCCTGTTCAGCAGAGGAGATTGCTGGGGGAGGTTGCTATCTACTTCCCTTCCTTTATTTCTTCTTCATTTTTTTTTTTTTTAATTCCATTATTTAGCCCCTGTGTCTATACGCCTCATCCCCTGCACAAACATCTCTCCGCCGGCTACGCTCCGGGATAGCCAATGAGACGGTTTCTCTTCAGCCATGTGAGGCTCGATGAAATGTAAGAGAGGAAACACAAGTCGGCGTAAAACAAACAAACAAACAAACAAACAAACATCAGACCGAAATGCGATCAAGCGATGAAAAGGACATGCGAAAAAGAGGAGCCGCCGTTCCGCCGCGGTCAAAAGAGGCCGAGAGGTGTCTGCGAGTCACAAAAGGTTGCTCATCCTATTGCCGCCCCGGCCTTATCCCTTTAGTGCGGCGCGCTGGTTTTTAGGTTTGCAGAAAGACCCCGGCGTGAAATTCTGCTCAGCGTGGTCGGGAGCCGCAGAACATGGAACACGGATGAGCCGGGATTAGGGAGGAGGCCCAAAGCCCCCCCCCCCCCCCCCCCTCCTCCTCCCTTCATCCGCGCCACGCAGGCCGCCTGTGATCTGGACGCTGCTCAGCGGGCGCCACATGCCTGTCAGTGTCCACCGAGGTCTGGCGCGAGGTGACCACGCGCCACCTCGGCAAATCCCCCAACACACACACACACACACACACACACACACACACACACACACACACACACACACTCACACACACCTCTCCTTCCTCGCCTCCCTTTCCCGATTCCCAATCCCGTCTTTATCTCCCCTCCTGTTCCCTCTCCACATGACGACGTGTCCTCACTGTGATCTCATCACGCCTCCGAAACCGCACTCGGCCACTTAGCCAGATGCATGTGCCACTGGATGCGTTGTGTGTGTGTGTGTGTGTGTGCTTACAGAGTGTCGAGATTGTCCGCCTGTGCGTGTGTGTGTGTGTGTGTGTCCACCTCGGCCCCCCCCCCCCAGACACAAAATACCACGGCACGGTGCATGCGTGTGAATTTATTGTCTGAGCTCTCGGTCTTTGTGCGTCCATCTGTGCGCCGACGCCCGTGTCAAGGGCCCATATGCCGTCCTCCCCGCCGGCCTCTTTTTGTCCCGTCCTTAAGGCCGGCCACGCTCGCACGCGCTATTCATCCGCAGTCAATACCTATTGAGCTCTCGTTGAAAGGGAAATGACAGCCAGTTCATAACTTCCAAGGTTGATCGATAAGCACCTGCTCCAAGCTCGACTCCATCCTGAATCACTCGGCTCTCCAAGAAGAAGTCATCCCCCGGAGAAAAGCACGGCACACCTGATTCGAAAAGAAAACACGTTAATATATGTGGAAAATGTTTGAGGTTGCGTTGTGTTCTCTGAGGCTTATGAATGATACAGCAGGCGCTTTAACACAATGAAATATATTAGTTCTACTTGACCTTTGAGCAGGTGATACACAAGTGGTTATTATAAATGTTTTGTGGGAAAAAATGTCAATCCAATTAAGAACGTAAAGCGAGTGAATAGTGTGATTTATATGGTGTAAACTTGCGCGTGGGTTTTATGGCGTCTGAGGGTGTATTCATAAATATCATGCATTGGGTTTATGTTTGAGCATATATTGTGCGTGTATTTTTTTCCAGTAAGCGAGAAAGAAACGAGGAACAACTCGCACTTTGCACAGCGGCGACTTATCAGCTGAACCGAGGGGAAGTCTTTGATCCCGTAAATCCACGGTGAGTCATGAAGGGGAGATGGAGATGAAGGGGAGGCCATTAAAAAGGGATTTTTAAGTATTGAGTCAACAACTGAGCTATTGATTCTGAATATGCGGTCCGTCTGTCTCTCCGCGCGTCCCCGTCCTCTGCACCGTGCCTCGCGTGTGGCCGTTAACGGCTCGGCGTCTCGGAGGTGAGGCGCCGCCACAACAAAGCCCTCAAAAAACACACAACACGTCCCCTGAGGCCCGGGGGACGTCGACACGGGAGGCAGAGGAGTCTTTGAGCGCCAAACTATAGCTGGGAAAAGCTCTGGGCTCCGGCAGCTCGGGAGAGGAAGAACAACTAAATGGACGCAGGGTCGGAATAAATGATAAATATCTTTGCTTACTTTTTCAAACCTGGGAGAGAGAAGAAAGAGAGGAAACTCTTCCCTCGCGGAGCTTTAAACGCTGAACTTTGTCTGGGTCCGTTTTACGACCGGCCAGCAGGCAGCTGTGGCTCCAACGCTTCTCTCTCTCCCTCTCTCTCTCTCTCTCTCTCTCTCTCTCTCTCTCTCTTTCTGATGCTTTCTCCCTCGACCTCCCGTTCAAAGCAAAGTTGGCTCCTTATTTATGTGCAAATTTGCTCTTAGGCCCTACGAGGGTGGCGCGCATGCTGAATCTCTCCTTTCT
>CM070092.1:5501423-5563923 GCA_036178185.1 Liparis tanakae
GGGAAACAGACCCGTGGACTCTATCCTCCAGTGTTTTGCACATGTTCGTCCAATTTCCTCTTTCTTAACTGTATTGTTTTCACAAACTTAGTATATTTTATTGTTTTCACTTACTTAGTTTATCTAAATAAGAGGACAAAATGCAGGGTGGTGTATACACACTAACAAGTAAAAGATAATTAAGGGGGTGCCGGGGTTGTTTTTGTTGTTTTTTATCGTTGCTGTTGTTTTTTGGTTTATTTTTGTTTTGTTGTTTGTTGTTGTTGTTGTTGTTGTTGTTTTTGGAGGGGGGGAGGGTATGTGTATATGCGTATGTGTATGTATGTGTGTGTATATGTATGTGATTATATGTGTGTATGTATATATATATATATGTTTATGTCTGACATTTGTTTTTGTTTTATGTTTATATCAATAAACAAATAAAAAATGTAAGTGGCAACAAATAAATAAGAGGACAACAATACGAGCCACACACTGTCGAGACTGGCCACATATTTAAATGTTATTTATCATCCACCGTATCAGAGAGTTTGAGATTTCTTTCTGTGATGAATCACATTAGAATATCGACGTCTCGATTAATCTGTTACAATATTCAGATATGAATTACAACCATTTTGCAGCTGCCCCCCCCCCCCCCCCCCCAGCCCTCAACTCTCAGGGTATTGATCAGTAAAGCATTGATCATACAGGCTGACTAACTGTTGCATTACTCAGTACACCGGCAACATGCATTTACATGCATTAACACCGCCGGGTCGTCTCCCTCTCGTTCGTCTCCCGGCGGCCATCGAGTTATTCAAACGGAGGCCTTTGATCAAACCTGTTGACGAGGAACTCGCCCCGATCTTTGCAGACGTTGCCGTCTTGTAATGTTTGACATGCCCAACGCTGCCGTCTACACAACGCTGACACCTGTGGCGGGTTGTTCCCGTCCAACTTCCAGGACTCGTCAGTTGTAATATTACCTGAAAAAAGCTTCACATCGTCCTGAATATTCATATTGTTTGTTGACCCGTATTTTCAGACGGCGTCATTTTTTTATATTTTATATATACGATTTATTTTTAGAAATTACAAAACAAGACTTATGGTACAATGTATACCTCACAAATAAGGGTTGACAACATATCACACAGTCAAATGGCGAGGATATTATGTAAAGACTATAACTAAGGAAACAAAAAAAACAAAAGAAACATATACATCACAATAAGTAAAACAACAACAACATAAAAGGTATAACAAAAAAGAAAAAGAAGAAAAGAAAAAAGAAAAAAACAACAACAACAAAAGTGCTGCATGCTGCGAATATGTGCTACTAATAAAGCTAGTTGAAACAGCATACTGGTGCGTTGTTCGGGCAAATTAATTAATGTTGGCGATATCTAGCTGGTTAGATCTGAGGTCCTCTAAGAAGAGTTCCCAGACCTTACAGAACGTAGTAGAGGTGCCTCGTAAAGAGTACTTCATTTTTTCCAGTGACATAAAACAAAGGGCATCTCTAAGCCATTGAGAGTGGGAGGGGGGCGGCGTAATTGTTAAGTACAATAAGATGCTATACTTGACCCCGCAACTGCGTTTGAGGAAATGCAGCCAATCTGCTGGTGTTCAGTGCGGGCAGATAGGACGCTGCTCTTTATTTATTTATTTCTCGGATAATGCTCCCCACAGAAACTCTTATCATGCCGCATTGAGACATTTAATATGCACATGTCCTTGCACCTTGTCTGTTGCTATCTTTTCTCCGTATCCGCCGATTCTGCCGTAGCCGCTTTGTCCGCTTCAAGGTGCAGGAGAATGCCTTCAACCCTCGGTCTGACTCTCCATTGTGCCGCGCGGCTGGAAAACCTTGCTGTGAAAAGTGTGCGCTCCTCCGACAGACGTGGAGTGAGGGAACGTCGTCATCCGGCGTGTCTGCAGCGTGTCGACCGAGGTGTTGGGTAACAAACGCGCAAGTGGAACATTTCTTTGATGGCTGGGGTGTGGAGCCAATTGCATGTTGGCATTCAGCATATTCTTTTGACACTTCAGGGGTTACAAATGGGATTAATAAACGCTTAATTACTATAAAAGGAAATTCCTCTAGCTCTAATCGAATATTAATCACTGCTTATCGTCGTCTTTTAGTCACACTTAATAAGCGTGCTTTTCTGCTCTTTGCCACTTTATCTGTGCCGTGCGTGGATAAAACAGTTAGTGTTCTGGCGGAATCACTGCCTTTCTTTCTAATATGCTTGATTGTCTTCTTTATGCATCTATTTTCTACTCCGTCAAAACCCTGTTTCATACGCCGGATTGGTCCGACCTTGAATGCTGATTCCCTGCAAGGCTTTACATTAAAGCAATTTTCAAATAAGAAATAGAGGGAAACAGCATAGAAAAGAAATTATCTCGCCCGTGAATTAACAAACGGTGGATGCTGAACTGAATTTTACAGTGATGAACATAAATACATTTTTTTTTTGTTAATATAGATTTCACAAGGTGAGGTTCTCTCTCACTCCCACTACCCATCCGTTACCTGCGACTATCCGAAGAGACGGACGTTTCTTTGCCAACCTATCACATGTGGAAGCTTAGGCATTTGCCTCCGGGGCATTGGCTGACCACACGAACCGAGCTTCGCTGTGTCCAACCCGAATATCCCCTGACGTGTCGCTCCGGCGCCTCGAGAGTATAATTCAACCTGATTGGTCAGCTCTGCTGGAAGGCATGATTCTGACCTGTCCGGCACCGTACATCACTGTGGCCCAGGGGCATCGTGGGAATGGGGGGGGGGGGGGGGGGCATGTTATCCTGGCCCAGTTAACACCAGTGATTTAGACGAAGGAAAAGACTATTTGTATGTATGTATATGTATATATATATATATATATATATATCGTTTTTGGGTGAAACTCCCCCCTCCCCCCAACCCCCCGTATCAACATGTTCTACTTCTCTACATTTGGAGATGTTCCTCTATCATGTTTCTTCTGTCTTGCTCTCTCACTCAGATTACTCCCTCGCTCGTTACACACACACACACACACACACACACACACACACACACACACACACACGTGCAAACGGTGTGCGCTCTAGCATGTGCTCCTCTTGTGACAAAAAGTGCTATGGGCCAAACTGGGCAGCGTGAGGGATGCTTAGCCCGATTCCGTCTCTCTCAGTGCCCTCGGATGCCCCGCAGGCTTCAGAACACGGCCTGGGAGACTTGGCCATGTGCCCCGCTTCCATCATACATAACCAGTCCACTCCCGTACCGCTGCAACACTATGCTACTCTGTCCGTCATCGTCGCAAATACATCAATTAAATGCTTCATGGTTTCATCTTATGGTATCCAATGTTTGAGCTCCAGTGGACTTTTCCTTGAGCAATGAATGAATTGCCAGTGAACCAGGAATCCTGTTATTTCACTGACGCTCATATTATTATATTTCGCTCTCGCTGTATTACTCTTTAAAATTGGGTTGCATACCAACGTGGTGCGCTATTTCGTCTACGTGTCATCCGACCAGCAAATAGAAGCAACGTAATATTCCTCAGGATGAAGAATTAGCCGTTTTTGTTTTATTATTACTTTAAAAAAAACACACACACAAAAAAACATTATAAAACCTCCCGTCTCTGATATCAGCGAACAAAATAGGAGGACGGCCACGCAGTGCTGCAGGAATATTATTCATGTTCTGTAGTTCCTTTGCCACATCCTGGCACGACGGTAGGCATCGCCAGCTGCTTCTCCGTCCTTCCTGCAGAGAACAGGAGTAGCTATCTTCACTCCATCCCCCCCCCCCACCATACCCGCCTATATACCATATCATCTTCAAGGCGGGAGGGCGGTGGTTATGGTGGTGAGGGGGAGATGTAGAGCGCAGCCGATTATCCCCTAATTAACGCTGATACCTCCCCCATGGACAATGTCCCATCTCATCAGCGGGCCGCCGCGTCTTAATGTTAGGTGCTAACTGCCTCCCTCGCATATGTCAGTCCTCGTTAAGGGACTGTGCCGTGCGGTAATGTCCTCCCGTTTAATGGCTTGTAAAAAGATGGTTAACGCTCACTATTTGGCTTCCCTCCTTTTTTCTCCATAGATACCGTGGGATCCAGCGCTCTTCGGGGGAAGTTAATCGCAGGCGGTCTTGGTGGGTGAAGTGTTAGAGTTGAGAGAAGGTGAATGATTGGCCCCTCGGCCATATGTGAGAATGTTAAACCAGTTGTCGCAATTGTTATCCGAGTGACTCGTTAGGTTGTTGTCCATCCAGCCACGGGCTAAATAGATATGAGGTTAGAAATTATTAGTTGTCCATTACTAAATTATTCATCAGACCAGGCTGCTTCATTAGTAAAATACAGTTTCGGCACAGCTATTCCATAATCATTACCGATGACCAATGACACGCCAGTGCGCATAAGTGAAACCTCATCAGCGGCTCCCCATCTGAACAATTAAATGTTTTATTTTTCATTTTAAACGCCACGCCGTGCATTCGTTAACCAACTTTGGAAATCTATTACGCGGCACAACTTTGCTCCGCCATTAGTCGGCGAGGCGGTAAAAGCAAGTGAACTGTCACTTCCCGATATGCGCGTGTTTTTTTGTTAGCCAACAGTGAGAATTCTTCTAATGCCAAGAGATGTGCTTCCCTTTTCTCTCTCTCTCTCTGCATCTCTATACCCGCCCGCCCCTCGCTCCCCCCCCCCCCCTCCATCTATGCGTTCGTGTTGTATTATGAAAAAAGAAAACACGATTATTTTTGATTTCCCGTTTGCCTGAGCAGTACATTTGGCCCACCCCTCTCTCCCCCGACCCTCTTGATTGAGGGCTAATGAAAAAGCTGTCCTGAGCGTCGCTCCCTCCCTGTATCCATTAAGAATAATTAGACGGGAACAATTTTGATGCCTGTAACCTCGGCGAGTGTGGCTAATGGTGTTATAAATTGCTCCCTGTCCTGGGCCCTGTACGCATTGGCGCGCGGTGGTGGGGGCGAGACGCTTAATTCAAAAGCACTCTGTCAACAGCACTGATTTGTGTGGTTAATGAGAGCGTTTAAAACAACAGGCGCAGCTCATGCATCCTAATGCCGATGGCAGGAGCAGGTTCGATAAAGAGGCTTGTCCGCCATAATTAGCCACGACAAACGCCCGGGATTAAGAGACAGGGGCCGAAACGCAGCGTGCCCTCTTAAAATGGGGCCTCACTCGGTCCCCTCTCCGCCTGACTCCACTTACATCCTCTCCTCAGCCGCATGACGAACTGCGTTGTTTCCATCGCCCGTCTCTTTTGGGCTGATGACTTCACTGCCTATTCTATTCTCGCGTAGCTCGCTGTTGCGTTTGTTTTTGTCTTTCTGTGTGCGTGAACTATATTTGTTTCCCGAGGCAGGAGAAAGATTGGAGTCTCTGAGGCAGCGACTTCTGGTGGGTGAAGCGGTTCAGACCGGCAGGGATACAAGTTCTCCTCCAACTAAATCTTTAGCTTTCCACCTATTCATCCAATAATCTTCAGCCTATATTTATCTAGTCTCTCTTTTTTCATTTTTTTTTCCCACTTTCTACACCTCGCTGGCTAGCTTTGACAGCTTCCCAGCGAGGGTTAGGTGGCTGTATTTTTGTTTGTACATATTGTGATTGTATTTTGTAGTACTTACTGTGATTGTGCAGTACCCTTTGTGTTTTTTTTATGTTCTGTATGCACCATATACACCAGAAAGAAATCCGGGTAGGTGTAAACCTACTTGGCAATAAACAACATTCTGATTCTGATTCTGATTCTGTACGTCCACTAGTTAAAGGCCGGATTCAGAAAACTCTAGCGACCCCTAAAAGCTGTCCCTTGCTGCTGAATTAAAGAATATAAATGCTATTCAGAAATGACAACGTGAAGAAAGCGCACATTTTTAGAATAGCCGAGTAAGATGAGCGAAAAATGTAAAAAAAAGGAGATGGATTGAAACAGATGGAGAGATTGACACAAGGACCCGAAACGGTTTAAACAAGGGTAACTTTTATCCTTGCCAGTGCAGTGTAGTAAAGAGGACTCTAATATGTTTTAATCAGCCACGCTCTGCAGAAGGTCTTCCAAAGGACTGTCTCCATAATGGATGGAGAGAGAGAGAGTGACAAAGCCAGGCCCACTTTAAAAGGCGTTCAATCCCCCTGTAAATGCATGCTGACAAGATTAATTGAGCATTGCAAATGGTAAACTCTGCAACCCACACCTCAAAAAACAGACACGCATGCACGCGGAGGCACACACATCCAGGTGTTGACACAATGCTACACACACACACACACACACACACACACACACAGCCGTAAAGACACCCCCATACTCATATATGCATGCAGACCCATACATAATTACGTTCATAAACGCACATTGGTCTGCACATACTCACTAGTATGCACACCAGTGTGCTTGCGCTCTCACACACACACACACACACACACACAAACACACACACACACACACACACACACACACACACACACACACACACAACCCTGCTGGCCTCCCTCAGCCTACTTCCACGTGTCTTGCCCAACACAAATGACTTGATGGGCAGTTAAATGCAGAGGTCGGGGGTTAAATGAACACCGTTGTTTATGAGGATGCGGTGTGAATCCATTTGCATTCTAATATTCCCTCTATTCTGAAAGACACACACATACGCACACACCAACACACACACACACACACTGGACCCGATACGGGCAGAAGGGAGGGTGCGAGAGGAAGGGGAGATGACTGGTGGACGGCTTGTTTTAAAATCCCATTATCAAGTTATTTATGGAATTCATGGCCCGACAACCTCTGTGACCTTGTTTTGTTAAACATGAACCAGACACGATTCCGGCACGTGGCGCTGCCTATTAGCTTTTGTTTTCAATAGCCTTAAAATGTCAGCAACTTCAATCACCCCTCGGGCAGCTTTCCACTTGTGTGTTTTGGCCCTCATCAAACGGACACACGGTACACATAAACACAGTCTGACACGTTTAGACGTACACCTCCATAAGGACACACACACACACACACACACACACACACACACTCACTCATTCACACACAAAGTATGGCTGCATGTAAGCATGCACACATGCATGCAAACTTAGACCCCGTTGACACGATGGGAAAACGCATATATTTTCATGTGTTTTGGCCTTTCATTTACACAAAAACGGAGGTTTTATCACGGAAAACGATCATTTCTAAAAAACTCCGGCCAAAGTGGAGATTTCTGAAAACTCAGTTTTTGTGTGTGAACGAGGTCAAACTGAGTTTTAGGTGGTCAAACGTCACAGTATATGCGACTAAAGATGCTTCACGTCATGTGAGCGTCCTATGGGACGTATGCGGACGGCGTATTTATGCGGGTTCATATAAACAAACTTTTTTGAAAACGACCTTGTGTGTACAGGTTATTTTTGAAAACGGAAAGGAAAAAATATTTGTTTCTGTAAATACGGCTATGTGTAAATGTGGCCTTAGAAATATTCACACTTGCAAAACGCACACAAAATCAAAATGCGTTCATGAACACACACTCACACTCTAGCTACACCAAAACCAAAGGCACCCAGACAGCCACCAGACCAGACTCCATTACTCCCCGTCTGTGTTTGTTTGTAATTTAACCCAATCTCTATGGCTAGTCATGGGCGGACTGACACGCGAGGATGAAATCCATGCAAATCCCAACCACCTCCTTACCCTAATGCTCCTGTTCAAACATGGAAGGCCCATTCTTTTCTCTCCAGCTATCAGCACCGCACATCAGTCCACCACCACTCATTACATGTAAACAATCTGAAAGATTATTTAAAGATGCCGCCGCCGCCGCACCCCCCCGGTGACATGTGAGAGAGGGAGGGGGATCAAGATTGTCTGCGGGTTTGCAAGGTTGTGTGTAAAGACAGAATTCGCTTTAAACGGGGAAAAAAGTGCACGTTTTGCACAGTTTGTCTATCTGTATCTGTTGGTGTGTTTTTTATATGTGTGTCTGAGTAATCACACCTTTAATGTTCCCTTTCTCTGTGACCTGCCTGTGAGTTGCCCTCATTGGATGCACGGTGTGACGCGGCAGGGTCGTGAACATTTGGAGGCGTGAACATCACCCGGCTTCTCGTCTTTATCCTTCGCCAAACTCGGGGCCCAATTTCCGTAAACCCAATGAATCATGGGCGTGCTACAAGAATACCCAAAGTGTAGGTATATTCGTGGATTGCAGACCAGGTGAAAATCATTAATGCCTTAATGGATGTATACCTTTTTTTATATTTGCTTGATCACATGCCAGTGAAGGTGTGTGTGATTTGAGGCAGGTTTATATGGGCGTGTCTTCGGTTCAATTCCCCAGGAATGATAAAATACCCGTGAAAGCGTAGCTCCATAGAAGAACGTACTAACCTTGGCATTAAAAATGAAGACTTTCCCAAAGCGCATGCTCGCGTCTCAGCAGCCGTAGGACGACATTACGGATTATAATTTCGAATCCAAGTAACAAGAAATGTGCTGGAAGGATCTCCGTGCCCACGAGGTGGTTAATCGTTTAAATTTCACACGTACGTTTTCACCTCAGAGTCTTCATTCCACAGGTCGCCTCTGTATTTAACGACATCGTTCCACGTGAACATATATTGTGATGCCTTTTTTTCAATAAAGAACAGAGATAACACCCTACAATTCTACAACATACTCAATCATCTCTTTCTTGTCATTTGCCCACAACACTCTTGACAGACGGAATTGGCAAAGAGTAAGTAGTCCTATTTGAAGAGGGCAAAAGTAAAATCGAGCCACAGACTGCCCCCGTGTGTCTTGCATTATTCAACGAGGCTCCAGCTGAGAGGCATAGAAGATTAAATCCCACACATTCGAACATATGCCAACTGAAAGACTAGCGCTGGTGTGGGCCGGTGCCACCAGGCACAAACTAACTGAAACAACAACAGTTAAGCAGCACTTGTGTACTTCGTGATAGTTTTTCAACCCTTTGAGGAGATCAAGCTGACACAGATTAACATTTAGTGATCAAATGTGGCAGCCGTAGGTCTGCCACAGGCCAAACTTCACTGCTCAAAGTCAATCCATTATATATTGGCTAAAAAATGGCCTATAGTTAATGGTCTCAGAATTGAATACATTATCCTTGAGTTTGTTTGCAGCCTGCAACACAAGCCGCTGACTGCACCAGCACATTAACGACTGTTGGAGTATTGGTCTTGGTATCTGTTCACTGTCTCACTAAGCCTTTAACACACACACACTTATTTTGCTTAAAAAAAATTATATATATTAAAGTTACGGCTTGTTTCTCAAACTGCCTAATTTTTTTTTTTTTTACCTAGGAGATGTATTCACAACTCTCGTGAATGGCCAGTAAAAAAGCAAGGGTAACTGACTCACAGAGCCTTTCAATTATAGTGATTATTTCATGTAAATTCAACCAGAATTAAATTTATAAAGAAATACAATTATATATTAATATTTTGCACCAAAATATTCAGCAAATCACAAGAAGTTCATTCATTTCCTGCAGAGCCGAAAGTCAACAAGCTTGTAAACATGCCTCAAGTATTCAAGGTCATCAGCAGACGGGTGCTCATCAGATTTCAGTACTTCCTGTTAGACTTTTGCCTCATCACCAATAACTCTTCATTTGAAGGCTGTACAAACTTCCAATGGAGCTCTGAGAAAGCTTGTGTCCGCTACACGGCTTGATTTCAAGCTGCCGAACAAACTTTATTGATTTGTTTTTTCAAATTAATGTAACCTAATTAGCAGTTGCTAATTTGCTATGTTACACAAAAGACAGTGACTTCAGGTCAGGCTCCAGCAGTTAAGTTAGAAAGTTTACATGCAGCCTGACTCAACGCTTAATATCTTTACTGTCATGTGTTGCCGTAGAGAGAGAGGACCCAAATGCCGACATAACTTCCAAACCAATATTTATTTCTGCATTCCAACTAGACAGTTAACACAGGACGACAAACACGATACAAACGATACAACGCCACACTGGGAACGATACGAATATGGTTTAAACACACAGGCAGGCGGAGGTGATTGGACAATGGGTAACGAGACACAGGTGGACACAATGAGGGCGGGGCCAGCAATCACACAGGTGGAAACAATCAGGACCAATCAGGACCAGGGCAGACAATCACAGGGAGACAGAAGGACTTCAAAATAAGACCCCGTTTACACGATGTGAAAACGCATATATTTTCATGCGTTTTGGCCTTTCATTTACACACAAACTGAGGTTTTATCAGGGAAAACGATCATTTCTATAAAAACTCCGGCCAAAGTGGAGATTTCTGAAGACTCTGTTTTTGTGTTTGCGTGTGAACGAGGTCAAACAGAGTTTTAGGTGGTCAAACGTCACAGTATGCGACTAAAGATGCTTCATGTCATGTGAGCGTCCTATGGGACATATGGGACGGCGTATTCATGCGGGTTCATAGAAACAGAAACTTTTTTGAAAACGACCTTGTGTGGACAACGTTATTTTTGAAAACGGAGGGGCAGAAATATTTGTTTCTGTAAATACTATGTGTGAATGTGGCCTAAGACTCAAAACAAGACAGAAACTCCGGATCATGACATTTACGTAGTAATTGAACAGAGAAACGAGAACATTTGTTTTATGAAGTTCAGACAATCATTATCAAATGCAATCTTATCCTGTCCTCATCATCCACCCATTCATCTTTTACCTCACTACAAAGTGGCTTCCTGATGGTGCCTCTAGTTTACACATCACAGCTTAATACTGCAGGTGCTTATCAACATGTTTTACTCATCTGATTGACTCTCCGTCTGTATGTCGAAGAAATCCTCTCCAGAGCTGTGTGGCAGATCGGTCTGATGTGATTAATAGCCTCTTCTAATGAGATGATAATAATGATGATTGATCATAATTCCCTTCGCTGCCTGTTCTACAGAGTAGATTCTCAATCAAATAATAACATTCGCAGTTCCACCCCGACATGTGGTGACGTGTCTGCAGCCGATACCGAAACATACACGCCGACTCACAGGATGCTGTCAGGGAAAGAGTCAGAGAGGGAAAGGTGCCAAAATAAGTCCATGCCAGTATTAGAATGACTACTGTGCAGAGAAAAAAAAAAGAGAAAACGAAAAAGTTAGCAAGCGACACTCATGGATGGACCATACATACACTTTCTAATTTAGAGGAGTTCATATCTTTAGCATTTCTGTAGAATTTCTTGTAACTTACTGGCCACCATACACAACACCAATACTTCTGCAATAAGGTCATTATTTGGTCTGGCTTTAGGGATCCAGTGTCGCAGATAACAAGGTCATTGAGTCATTTTAGCATTTTAAGTGTTGAATATTGAGCTGCTCTTGTTCACACCTCTGCCTCCAATCTGTATTAAACTCCCTCCCACATCCAAAGGTGGTGCACGGGGCCCCTTGGGCCGAGAGCCGGCTCCTCTCCCTCCGCCCTTGACATTAGTTACATCTCCAAGGAGTGTGTGTGTGTGTCTGTGTGTGTGTGTGTGTATATGCGTGTGTCAGAGTCTGTCTGTGTGTGCCAGGGGTGGCAGTGCTCCCCAGTGTAGTGTTGGCCCCAGGCAGCACAAGGTAACATCAAACGATTCTTCTCTTTATTACTTATTTATTTATCATACAAAGTCTGTGTGTGTGTGTGTGTGTGTGTGTGTGTGTGTGTGTGTGTGTGTGTGTAGGAGAGAGAAGAAGACAGAGTGTGAGTTCGTACTCGAACCGGCTCGTGTGCATTTGTCTTCTGTGCCAGTGTGTTTTCATTCTGTCCTGCGACGCCGCCACCGGTTGCAGCGGCGTCCTCCCTCGTGGCGAGCAAAGGGAGCCGGGGGAGGGTGGGGGGTCCCTGTAACTCTGACTTTGGGAGCCCCACCGGTCTCTGTGCTCCCGCCTCCTCTGTGTTCAAAGGATGCAGGAACCTCCCTCCTCTGCTGGCAGCTACACAGGAACACGTTAAAAAAAAACGAGGAAGAGAGATGTGCACTGGCACTGTCGCCTTGAATGAGCGGGTTCTTCTGAGACTCGCTTCATGCCACGCACCCTGGGAACGCTCCACACATGAGACCCCCCCCCCCCCGGTGGAGTCGCAACATGCAAAAGTCACTGAACAAAGGCAAATGTGACAAAGGAAAATCGTCGGAGCCCGGCGGACACGGCGCCGATAACCAAAGCAAACATTCATATTCCCGCTTGTTTATTCAACATTACTTTGTCTTTTTGAAATTGCTGCAATTTGACATAAAAAAATAGAGCATGCGGTTTATAGCCTGACGATGTCATACTCATAATTCTAGTCAGAATATGAGTCTGATACCGCTCCGTTGGGCTGTGATTATGGGGCGTGTTTCAACCCAACCAGGAAAGAAAATGCCTCTTCGCTCAATATGTCACGTATTTTAAGCGACGCATAGTTGTTCAGTTGTTGAATTCAACCCAAGCGCCTTTTTATTACATGGTTGGTTACGTTACTATTGATCATCTGTCCGTCATCGTATAAAGCCCGCCTTGGCAATTTGATTGGTCCGGCAATATCTGTCCGCAAATAATTTCTCCTCAATGGAGTAATGACAGACCCAACTTCCTGACTTCAAATGTTGAGGGCGGGGTTAAGTTCGGTCCTGTATCCAGGCTACGCGATTTATAGTCACTGCCAAGACTGAACGCTTATAACATCGAAGCAAAGAAGAAGGAAAACCTCCAAAAATATATATGTCACTGTGACAAGGAGCAGGATACACGACGTGCGCGTGTGTCGAACTTGAACATCTTCCCGCGCTTGACTCGGCCTTCCCGGTGCGGCGGACTTGTTTTTGCAATTCTTTGATTAGTTATCGACCGGGCTCTTCCCCCCGGTTGTGCATATGGACTGCTCCACGGCTCGGAGAGGCTGGAGACAATCAGGGCTCCTACCTACTTTACCTGTGATGAATCGCATTACCGCCGGACCCAGCGCCGGCCGAGCCCACTGCTGAAAAATCGTCCGGCTAAAACGGGCGGACGGGAAGCCGTATGGCAGAGCACTTCGTCCCGACACCCCCCCCCCCCCCCCCCCCCCCCAAATGAATATCCAGCCCTGTCCTCCATAAAGTGCATTAGGCACGGAGAGTCATTAGTACAAATGGGCTCAAGGTACTTCTACAAGGAGTGTGTGTGTGTGTGTAATGGGGATGTAGAAGGGGGGGGGGGTCGAGCTGGAGGATGCTTATGTCTCTTCTGCCTGTTGTTTGGTGTGCGCACATAATCCACACACACACACACACAGACACACACACACAGACCTAGTCTGTGAATCTGCACCTATCACTCCCCCCCCCCCTCCGCCCCCATTCCTG
Organism: Liparis tanakae; assembly: GCA_036178185.1. Lineage (NCBI taxonomy): Eukaryota > Metazoa > Chordata > Actinopteri > Perciformes > Liparidae > Liparis > Liparis tanakae. Next base: position 5,514,803 of record CM070092.1, read on the forward strand.
TGGAGAAGACAGGGTGCCCCCCTGCCCCTTGTTCTCTCCTGCTGCGATGGGGAAGTGCATCCTCATTTTAATAATGTATCAGAGAGAAGACCGAGAGGGAGAGAGAGAGCTCTGACCCAGACGAATGCAGCCTCTCCATTATTTAGCATTTACAGACACCTTCCAGCTCATTTCTGACTCAATATTTAATACAGCAGCAGGAGAGGGAGGGCATTTGTCTAATACTCACCCCCCGCTTGATTGTTCACTCTCACTTTGTATTTCGGCCCTGATGAAATAGACGAAGGCACATCGATATATTTGCAGAAATGGTGAAAAATGGACGTGTGTGTTGTAGGTCTGATATGATGGACGTACGCAGACAGGAAGCGAAGTAGCTCCTAGAGCACGGCGCCTCGACCTCCTTCTCTCTGCAGACAGCAGAGGTGTCCATGTGACCGGGTTGACCGGTGGGATGGACAGACAGGTTCTGGTTTGCCAACGCGGCCCGCTGGGACCGCCGGCCCCTCACCCCACCACGACTCTCTCGCTTTTGTCTGTCACAGCAACACCTCCGGGTCAAAGATTCGACTCCATCAGACGAAGAGGAAGGAGTGCTGCCCACTGCGCTGCTCATGCATGCCGGGGTTACTGTCAGTCTTTGATCCTGTTCAGCTGGCTGACAGAGTTGGAGGATGCGGGCCGTGTTCTCACCGGCGTGGTCAACCCGTAAAGCTTTTGTTGACAGTGCAATCGAGGGTGAATCGGAAGATCACGATGTATTCTGCTTGGTATGGGGTACACCGACGAGACGGGTTGAGGTGATACGTACAAAATCGCCTGTCCAGCACAATATATTGCCTGAGATTTAAATATAGCATGATCGTTATTATGATTCCCAATCACATATTGGGCTCTCTTTTACAGCCTTAGGAAATGCATATTTTAAGATGCGATGACATTTTTTTAATTTCAAACAGTGAAATGCAACAATAGAAATGTGGAACACTGGACTTAGACCCCATTTACACATATTTTCATGCGTTTTGGCCTTTCATCTACACAAAGACAAGGTTTTATCACGAAAAACGATCATTTCTAAAAACCCCGGCCAAAGTGGAGATTTCTGAAAACTCTGTTTTTGTGTTTGCGTGTGAACGAGGTCAAACTGAGTTTTAGGTTGTCAAACGTCACAGTGTGGACTAAAGATGCTTCACGTCACGTGAGCGTCATATGGGACGTATGTGGACGGCGTATTTATGCGGGTTCATATAAACAGAAACTTTTTTGAAAACAACCTTGTGTGTACAACGTTAATTTTGAAAACGGAGGGGAGAAATATTTGTTTCTATAAATACCGGCTATGTGTAAATGTGGCCTGAGAAACAAACACCCAGATAGGAGCTCAGTCATGAAATCAAACAGATACTGGAGTTATAACCAAACAAATCACCTCCATGACCTCCTCTCACATTCATTTACACTATCTATGATTGTAACACCCTCTTCTGTCTCTCCTGTGTTCCGTGTCTCCGATGTCTCCTGTGTCTTCCGTCTTAATTGGTTAATTACCAGCACCTGCCCTCAGCCACTCTTGTCTCGTTACTGTCTGATGTCATACACCTGTGTTTCCCCCCCTACACAGTATATTGTCAGTCTTTCCCTTGTGTCCTGTCGGATTGTCGTCCATGGTTCTGTGTCCTTTTCCCGTCGTCCTGTCCATGTTCCTGGTTCTGACCGTTGACCCTGCCTTCCCTGAACCTGGATTATCTGCCTGCCCCTTTTGGACCTTATTTTTTGTGAACTATTTTGCCTCATTAAAGAGTTTTTGTTGTTTGTCATATTGCGTCCCAGCCTGTCTCTCTGCACCTGAGCCTCACCCCGTCACAAAGACCTGACAATGATACTGTTATCGTTAGCTTTGTTAAAACGGTGAACATTAAACGTTGCAGTGGTTTAATAATACATATTTGTTCATTAGCAAACTGATAGCATGCACCACAAACATTCCAACGATAGGTGTGAGGTTTCTTGCGACTCCTTATAAATGCTGCAAGGTGGTTAACAGGTTGGTTGGCAACATCGCTTATGACAGCAATTTATAAGACGAAGGGAATTTGCACCTTCCCCCCCCCCCCCCCCCCCAGTTTGTTTAACAGTGGGCCCAAATCACATGAAATATTTATCACACTTTCAATTAACTTTTCATTTGAAGTAATGAATTGTCAAATTAACTGCAAGGAGGTGTTTGCCCCTGCACATGTGCGTATGCAATCATGGAACTAGTATAGGCATGTGCTAATATATGTACAGTACACCCATATATATACACGGTATATGTGATTAAAGCACAGATATACAGTCTGGTTTGACACACTGTGCAGCAGTTGGCTTAAGACCAATGGCTTTTAACCTGGCAGATATGTCATGCTCGTGTATCATTAGTTGCGGCCGAAGGAGGGGAAGGACGTGTAGAAAGAACGCGGGCTCTCTCTATGCAAATATGTGGCCCTGGCTTGTCAGGGCTCACCTCTGTCCCCCTGAAAAAAGAAGGAGCAAGGAAGCAGAGAGGGAGTGATACAGGGAGGGTGAGATGTGGAGAAAGAGGGAGGCGTGTTCTCTGGTTTTCCATGTAGAGTCCTGTGGGAAAACCCTTAGCCAGTGTATATAATGCTCAGACACCATCCAGGAGGAAGCTAATGCAAATGATGCTCAGTCTCACTGTGTGTGTGTGTGTGTGTGTGTGTGTGTGTGTGTGTGTGTGTGTGTGTGTGTGTGTGTGTGTGTGTGTGTGTGTGTGTGTGTGTGTGTGTGTACCTCGCTGTTTCCTATTAATCACTTGGTCGGTCAATCAGTCACTCCCTCCATCTCCTCCTCCTGCATAGTCTTGATGTTATTTCTCTTGGGTTTGCATTGTCTTCCATGTCTGTCTTTTAAGTGCATCTTTCTTTTATTCTTATAATTCTAGTATTGCATAACTTTTCCTGTCGTTCGTGAAATGGCACAGAGGCGAAACGCTGCGCTTTACATTACAGAGTTATTCCCTTTGTTAGAAAGCTCCTCAGGCGGTGTCATTTCTCAGGTTGTTTTAAAACGTCTTTGTCAGGGGTGATATGAATTACCTCCATAAACGCCGCCTGACCAACTCTCCCTGGGTTCCCGGGAAGAAGACGTAATACTTGGTATGTGTGAATACCCCCCCTCCCACACACACACACACCCTTGGTGCAGAAAGTAGTGCTGCTTCATAAATTGACAACACTTGATGGCTGTCACCAGAGACGGCGAACATAAACGACAAAGGGGTAAGGGGGAGAAGAAAAAAAGAGAAAAAAAATCCATTAAAAAATTAAACCAGCCCACAGCAGAGCGCGGCCAATTTGTTTGTTTGTGTGTGTTTGTGTTTGCTGGGAATTTACGACTTCAGCGTGTCGGTGCTTGGCTTTTCCGCTGCTCCCGACAACACTGTTGCCGGCGGAGTCAAAGCTGTTAGTGTGGACCCACTAATTATTTAATGCACCGCCTCATTTGTTTACATTGTCTCCATGTTGAATGGTTGCAAGCTGTACAGTAACCTAAAGCAGGTTTCTGTGCTTTTTTTCCAGTCATTAATTTCTCGTTCTCACACACACACACACAGACACACACACACACACCGAGTGCTTGTTCACTCTTCAATGCAAAGAGAGACGTGAACCTCAGTAAATGTCGGGGGTCCGGATGCATCCTCGTACCCGTGAGGGAGGAGCCGTGCGGGGTGCCCTACACCCTCAGGTGCAGTGTGAAAAAAAAACAGCGGGTGTGTTGTCGTTAGTTACAAATGAATATTTTCAGCTCACCGTTCACCAAACACTAGATTCGAGGAGCTCGTTGTCACACACACACACACACACACACACACAAAGCTGCCACACTCCAATTCAGCAGGAGGTGCAGAAGGTTACTCAAGGGCAACGAGCTGAGGTTCACAAGAAAGAGGAGCCCCACTCGTTCAATATCTCCTCAAAACATGTCCGCCGCAATTTGGAGAATTCCGTGACCTTCGAGTCCCGTGTGCGCGTAACCAAATTCCATAAACCGTCTCACATCACTATGTTGCCCGTTTCCTTTTTTTCATGCTCAGTTCTCCATCTCTATTTCACTCTGTGCTTCCTCCACACTCGCCCCGTATTTGTCCCGAAAGCACAGGACACACAATCACACACACACACACACACACACACACACACACACACACAGAGAAAATCCATCCCAACAAAAAAAGAAGCGGATGAAACGGACATGGCTGCTGACAGTATTGTGAATCTGACACAGAAAATGGAAGCGCAAAGCCACCCCTTTACCTCGCTCTCTCGCTCCCTCTCTTCTACCTCTCCTTCTGTCAGTGCCCACCACCGCTGCCATTTCTCTTTTTCCCATAGAATCCATTTCACATAATTAAAGACACTCAAATGAAATGGACCCTCAGGAAAAGTGGCTTTCAGCAAGGAGGAGGCTGTGGAGGAGGCGGAGGACGATGAGAGTCAGCGCGCTGGGAGTGGGGTATTGGTTCTTCAAGGAGCACCCCTCCTCGTTACCCCCACCACCCCCCCTCCCTCCTCCCCCTTCTCCATGGAGGCCCACCCTGAAGGCGGGCAGAGTGACTCCGGCCCCGGCGCGGATCAATATCATCTCCGTTATTAATATCAAAAGCGCATTACTTTGTTTTGCGTCTGGCAGCGAGCCAAAGCGGCTCGAGGGCCCTCTCCCGACCGACAGACGCTTCCTTCCTTCCTTCCTCTCCTCTCTCCCCCCCCCCCCCCCCCCACCGTTGGCCTTTTACCGGGACCATAATTTACTTTGGTGAGTTTTTAGGGTATTGTTTTGTCAGGGCCAATCAGGGCTGAGTAACAAATGATCCCGGTGGAGTGGTGGTGCATGCCTGCCCCTCCCCCCCACCCCCCACCCCCTCCCTTCCCCGCTCCGTAAGTGACGCACGTGGCCAAATTCATTTTTGAAAGTTTCACATCAATTGCTTTCGTCCTTGACTCCGGGAAGAACGGAGAAAGCAGGATGGGGTTGGGGGAGGGGGGGCTAAAAGGGGCGGGTGCCAGGGTTAAACCGGACAGAGTGTGCCGTTTACTCCCTCGCCCTGCCCCTCCTGACTCCCACCGGGGATGAGGTAAAGGCAACAAACAAGCATCCCTGCAGTCAGAATTAGACGTGACGGTGTCTCTAATTGGCCCGTTGACTTAAAGGGGCGGCGGCGGAGCTCGCCGGGAGGAACACAAAATATTGACCACTTAAAGGAAGAGAGAGAGAGAATTGATTTTCAAGAGGACGGCGAGGGTTTAGCTCTCTCCCTCTACAGGGCACGCGGTTAGGCACAATAGCTCAGCAGCGGTCATTTTGGTGTTAGATTTTAATGTATTTATTTTTTTGCGTGGCATAACCCTATTGAATATATTTCATTTTTTTTTTTTTTTTCATTTATATTTTTTATTTGTACAGGGACCGTACACATTAATCAACCCAGAGGGTAAATGTGTTAGCATTAGCTAAGGCTACATTTCAGCTTTGGTCCCTGTGGCCAGATGTTAAAGCCTTCACTAGAGGAGTAAGAGTTTAACACAGTAACGCATATAACGTACGCTTTGTTTCATCCCAGTTATTACATCCGTAATCTTCGACGGAACAACTTTTTTCCGCGATCATCGCAAACTGGCCTCGCATTCATGACGTCTTCAATGCAAACAAACGGAAACACGAAATGTCTTTTTTTTTTTGCCACACTTTTGCAACACATCCAGAAACACATCACACTTGTTTAGAACATTGCCGTCATGACAGCTGTAGAATATTTATTCACCTGTCAGACAATTAACTGGGGGAAAAAAGAGCGGCTGTAGATCAAGATGCATTTGCTCTTATTGCTAATTTAGAGTGGGACAGAGCATGCATTTCAAAATGTATATGCCGTGTGAGAACAGCCATAACAAATATATATATATATATATATATATATATATATATATATATATATATATATATATATATATATATATATTTATACTACCATCCACTGCACCCTCTGTCTCTTTAATGTACTCTAGGAGTGCCCCTAATGAATGCTCGGAAGTCTTTGTCTTCTTTCCCGGTGTTTATCACATTTGTGGGACGTCTTAGATGCCCCCTCCTCTTGCTCACCTTACATGCATGCGCACACACACACACACACACTCGCGCACACACACATACACCCATACACAAATGCAACACAAAGGGTTGATAAAAGGTCTTACTTATGAATATTTCACTGATGATGAAATATTAATTTGCTTGTTTGTCTTTTTTTTACCTCTCATTTGACTGCTCTTCATTTACACATCACTTGCAATCCATCGATTTCTTCCTAACTTGTCATTTTAGAATCGTTATTCGAAGCAACGGCGTTCGTCATGAGTCAGGAAAAGCACAACTCAAGGCTGAAGGTAAGACGTGCGACTGCGTTTGCACTTTTATAAGTATCTATGCAAATTCTGAGAAGGAAGACTTCAGGGATATACTTAATTGGTGTTTCTGTGTACTTATTTATATCAACCCATTTAAATGTATGTGTTTGTACATGCATTTGTGTGGATTCACAGATGCTCATGTGTCCATTTCTGGAAGTCTAATTTAGTGCCGATGTGTTAGAGTTGCTGATTGCTTAGCATCTGCTGAATGGTGACATCTCCTCCCAACCATTTGGCCTCTGACAGTACGCGCTCCCAGCTTGCTTCTCGCTCCATATTGATGTCGCGCACCAGGAGGTTGCTTCAGGGTGCCATTGTAGAGGGCGCTAATTTATGCCTCTTTCGGGGAGCGCACAACACCAGGCACAGCAAACATCGCAGCATGGGTAAACACTCAGGTGCACTTCCTCCCTCTTTCCAACCAAAGTGCAAACGAGAATCAATGGCACGTGAGACCTCGCTGTAAAGAAAAACAAGCCGCCGAGGCGGGATAGCCGGAGGCTACGACGTGGCGGGGTAGAGGGTGGAGAAGGGTGGATGTCGCAGCTAACACAACAGGAAAAAAAAAAACACGTACAAGCAAGACATGTTTCTCCACTTCAAGGAGGTGCTCAGACGGGCGGGTCTGTGGGGGATCCGGAAATACTTTGAAGCAATAAAGACGTTTGTTACAAGGCAGGTTTAGTGACTGTGAAGCGTTTACTATCACCGATTAGCACGGGGCCTGGAACGGAACTATTAGATTTGACAGTTCTCTCGGTGTATGTACACCACCGTTCAAAAGTTTGGGTTCACTTAGAAATGTCTTTATTTTTCAAAGAAAAGCATGTTTTTTGAATGAAGATAACATTAAATTATTAAGAAATGCACTCTATACATTTAAAATGTGGTAAATGACTATTCTAGGTCGAAACATCAGTTTTAATAAAATTAAATATCTACACGGTTGTATAGAGGCTCATCTCCAGTGTTCTAATGGCACATTGTGTTATTGCCTTAGAAGACTAACGGAGGGGTAGAATTTTAGAAAACCCTTTTGTTATGTTAGCACAGCTGAAAACGGTTATGCTGGTCAGAGGAGCTTTTCAACTGGCCTTCCTTTTGAGCTTAAAGTCTGAAGAACACAATTCATATTTAAAATAAAAATCATTGTATTTACTATATTTTCTATTCATTTTGCAATTCATTGGATAAATAAAAGTGAGTTTTCATGGAAAACACAAAATTGTCTCGTTGGGTGACCCCAAACTTTTGAAAGGTAGTTTATAAAAAAAAAATCTAAAAATAACTAAATACACAACAAGGAAACACTTCTTTTTTTGAAATGTAACATGTATCTAGTGAGGCGAGAGCAGCAGGTGGAGCCGACAGCAGGTGGTTGCTGCCATGCCATGTTCTACTGTTTGACATGAGAGTAACATGTCAATCAATGGCTTCCTCCCAGCTTCTCCTATGGGGCCTTGTGCTATTGATTTCAGAGTGTGTTAGAGTGCCGGGGGGTCTTTACAGCCACGCAAGATGCACACCGCTGAAGAAAAGAACATTTGGAATCGCTACGCCGTAAGCTCTTTACCACCCAAGTAAATGAATGGATTAATTAAGTTTCCTATTCCACAATTAAAGGTGTTTATAGAGCTAAAACTTGAAAGGCTGCCCAATGACACGCCAGGAATGTAATTGATCCTGTGCGTTCACATCCTTCCTCACTGTTTGTCTTACTACTTTATGGAGTTAATTACTTGCCTATCAGCTCAAGTCTATTATGTAATTTATGTGTGCCCCTTAGAGTAAGTGCAGGGCTCTAAAACAATCTTTAAATATGGCTGCACTTTCAAATAGTTCATAGGCCCGCCGTTTCTCATTAACCATCTGAGGACAAATCATTAACAACTCATTAAATCATATCTCCTTCCGTATCAACGAGCCGTCTCTTCTGCCAACAAATGGTCAAGGTAATAAATCCCGTCATCAAACGACCTCAAATTGTAGACACGATGGCGTCTCTTTGTTATCGAGGAGAGACGTTGATTGGAGAGAATAATAAGGGTCCTTGTTCCGTAATTTTTTTGTATTTACTCCGTCGAAACTGTGACAAAAAGAGACAATAGACACAGGAGTCGTGTGTAGATGACATGAAAGCTGTCCATCTCACGATACAGCTGCACACATCTGCCCTAGTTTCCTCTCCTCCTTTCCTTCCGGTGCGAAAGACAACTAAGACACAAGTTGCTGTTATTTTAAAAGAAGTGGCTCGAAAAAGATATCAAGGGGCAATCGCTATGGTGGCGGTATTAATTCAAGATTTAATTGCAAGCTCTTCATGTTTCCCCCTTGTAGTAGAAAGTGACAGTCTCCATTGTCTCGGGGATTCAAGGACCGTTCTCCCCTTTCAAGGTGTTGCTTTCATGGCCGAGAATCTTTGATTGCGTACAAAGGCTCCGCCAACAATCACTTGGCACGGGATGTACAACGTGCATATGATCTGTTTGAATTAATCACATGTCACAAAGTGTTGTTTGAACGCATCATTAGCATATTAGGATGTTGTAATCACTGTGCCTGTCTGCTGTGTGCAGCTAACATGAAATTGGAGCAATGAAGTGAGGTCACCCATATTGTTATGCAGTGGCCAGGCTTCTTCTCTTTCACTTTTATCTCTGAGTCTCTCTTACTTTACTTCCATCCATTTTTTTTTTTTTCCCCCGCCTTACTTCTCTTTCTACTTCCACCCGCTCTGTCTCTCCGTGCACGGCGGGGTGAAGATGTATGCCGGTGCCCAGGTGGAGAGGGGGAGAAATCGATAGTGAGGGTGTTTGAAGTTTTCTGAAAGACTTCCCAGGGAAGACGCTCTTGTCAGAGTGATAGATAAAGCTCGTGCCTCAGTCAGCGCCGGCGAGAGGCGGCCAGAGGAGAGGAGAGTGCCTCACCTTTTTAAGTGGGGCCCTAATAATAAAATAGCATGAATAAAACATCCTGGCTGAACCATGCGCTGCATTAGCGCTGCCGTCCTGTTATAAATGATACCGATGGCCCTGACGCCATTTGGGTAAAAGCCCGCAGCACTGCTTTAAAAGAGGGCTGTGCAACAGGGAAAGGGAGATAGATTGATATGTGTGTTCTGCACTTATTTATTTATATTTTATGGAGCTCAAGGAAGAACGAGGGAGAGTTAGTAAGTTCTAGTGTTGCAGGTTGACTTATTGTTCCGTTATTGCTCGCGGAGAGCCGGCGTGATCAGTCGTGTGGGGTCATTATCTACGGCTCGCTATTTTCTCTTCCTGGTGACCTACAAAAAAAGGAAAAAGCTAAGTCGGAATGCATTGTTGTATAGAAGAATAATATAAATAGTTCTGGAGTTTCTAGTTTCTCCTCCTGTCCATGTTTCGGTTGATGTGTCTCAACAGTTACATCAGATGATCTCGAGCCCTTAGGGCAGGGGTCAGGAACCTTTTTGACTGGCAGAGCCATAAAAGCCAAATATTTCTAAATATATTTCATTGAGAGCCATATGGTATTTTTAACGTATACTTTTAATGCGACTTCTGGTGCTTCGTGATGCTACGAGGAGGGGGTGCAGGTGACGTTTATTTGCTCCGCCCCGATGCGCGCACAAACGCCAGCGGAGGATGACGATCAATAACGGACGTTATATAAAAGTTTAATAAAAGAACAAAGACGTCTTTAAGAAAGGGACTTAAATTAAATGTAATCTGGCGCGATAGAGAAAGTTACAGGAGGGCGGGCGGAGATATATTTATTTTTTTAACTCAAACTCAAAAGAGCCATATGCCGTCACCAGAAGAGCCATATATGACTCAGAGCCAGAGATGCCTTAGGGCATGAACTGAACACTTTCTTTCGCGGCTTGTTTACCGTGTAGGTGGGTGGAGCCATATCGGGACAGTGCAGATAACTATATCATTTCGCCACGAGAGTAAAATTCAGCTGACTGCAAAAAGTGATGACTAAATGTTTAACACGTACCTCGGTTGACGAGGTCGTTTCCTCCCGATGTTACGGAGGCAGCAGCACACCGACCTTAGCTTTGAGCTCCGTCTCCCAGCCAGAAGGCTAACGGAGCCTCAGAGAGACATAAATCTCCCAGCACTGCTGCCCTGACCTCGTTTGTTCGGCCCTGACCGATTCTCACTCCGAGCTCGGGGTGGAAGCTACTGCCACGGGGTCCTGGACCAAGGAAAGCTCCCTGAGCCCGACAGTAAGCGGGGTCAAGTGGTGTGTCGCAGGGGTCAACAGTTCTCAATAACCCCTCTGGCCAAGAGGTCAAACCCTTGACCCTTATCTGCGCCCGAACACCTCGGAGAGATGCAGAAAGAGAGGTCAAGCCTTCTCCACCTCCGCTTCCTCTGGCCACACAGGTGTCAGAGGCCCCAGTCCTAGCTAAAGGTCAGAGGTCCTAGTGCAATAGGGGGTCCACTTTGAGGCATTGGATGGGTTCTGTAAGAACTAGATTATTTCTGCTCTTTTGTCAGTGTTTAAGAGTTTACTTCCCTCCATGCTAATTGCTCCTTTATTTTTTTATACATAATGATATACAAATATGAAATGTATAGACGCAGATCTACTTTTTGCATTTTCCTTAATAGCATTCAGGGAAAATGTTAAAGCAAGACTTAGGGAATATTGTGAAGGACATTAATAAAAGTTGAAGCAGATCAAAAAAACAAAAATACACACACATATATATATATATACATATATAATTATAAATATATATATAATTATATATGTGTGTGTGTGTATATATATATATATATATATATATATATATATATATATATATATATATAATTATATATGTGTGTGTGTATATATATATATATATATATATATATATATATATATATATATATAATTATATGTGTGTGTGTATATATGTATGTATATATATATATATATATATATATATTGGAGAACAAGTTAAGAGAGCAGAGAGCGCACAGCTGGAGTTTTGAGTGTTTGTTGCATACTGAGGGAAGATAAATCCGACAGCATCCCACGGAGACAATCACAGACCTGGGACTCTCCTTATTTGTTTATCAGCCACCAGATAAATAACAACATTCTGCTGTGGACTAAAACACTCGGTCTCCCTCTGCCTCTTCGTCTCTTTCCTGCTCAGATCTCCCTTTCCATCGCCCGCTTTGTTTCTTTCTGGGCCTTGACAGTTATTTGTATCTTTGTTGCTCTCTGTCTACCTGTCTCCAGCTACTCACACAGCCAGAGGCTAGCTGTTTCTTTCCTCCGCTGTGAATTGTAATGTCTCCTCCTCACCCGGTTTCGCTGCCTTTCTGACTCACTTGAGTCGTAGAGAAACCACATATCTGCAAAAGTGGTGTTTTTCAGGGAAAATAAATAAATAAATAAGTAACTGAATATGTAAATAAACATGCAAGGTTCACTTCCAAGATTGCAACAAAAAATCACATCAGCAGAAAAGTATTATTCATTTTCATGTCTATTTTGGCCCTTTTGCTCTTATTTATATGGGATAAAGACTAGACGTGACAGTGTGATACCTAACAAATAAGTCCTAGCTGTATCCTTATTACCTGGATATGAACAAACCAAGTAAAAAAACAATTATTTAATAATTATTTAATGACCATAACGACATGGAAACCTTCTTCCCAACTTGTTTTAAATGTTGTAATAACTAAATAAATAATGAAATGGTTTGCATGTTTGCTTCAGTTGCTAAAGTCGACTTGTTTGCTCGTTTTCTCTAGCCATGTTGCAGATGATTTAATGGGTAAGTTATAGCCATAGTCTGCACATCTTTTAAATGAGATATCATGTGTTCAAAGGAAATATTGGTGCGATCACAGGCTAGATCATCTTTGAAAAAGTCCTGGAAATGAGAACCCTGAGAACGATTCATTCTCCCAGTATTTAAAGGACTATTCTGGCTAGAGTGGCCGATAAGCCCGTCTCCCAATGTGTCCCGTTTGCCTTCTAAAATGAATGTGGCTTTTACTCGCTATAATCAGATGAATACTTATCATATGACTTCATCTACACAGCTCTTTCTAGGCTTCAACAAAACGTTGTTTTGCAAATTAAATCTGGTTTCCTATTCAACTGCATGTGAATATGTTTTAATTAATGCTCTTGGAAAGCCCACAGTGGTTAAAGGGGACCTAGTTAAACTAATAATGGATGCTAAAACGTGATAACACAACACAAGCGTGTTTTATCCTCTGCTTTTATTCGTTTAGACTCCTCTTCTCATCAGTCGCCAAAGAGAGTTTGACCTTTATACCTTATAAGTGCTGTTGAACATCCTCCCATAAAAACATACAGTACAAACTACTACGGAACAGCTTAACGATACCAGAAAATACAGATCACTCCAGAGGTTCACGGCGAACAAAGTCACGCAGGTATACACGTTTTTAAAACACAAAACGTTCACCACAAATAGCAAGCATGAGATCATCAGCAGCACCCCATTGATCGGCATTAAAGCCTTCACTCCGGAGAGGCCGGTGTGCTCAGCCGCCGAGATTTATGGACGCATTAGAGTCCCTCCTATAGACCGCTGGATACATCACGGAGAAAAGTGTGACACTAAAGTGTTGCCGTGTTGCTTTCCACTTCTGTCCAACGAGGCCAGAGAGGTGAGCGATGGACCCTTAATTGTTGTTTGTTAATTGACGATGGGCAGGTGTTTTATTTTAAGCTTGATGTCTTTTGTTAAAAGGTAATAATGCTTGTTTTTATCGCAGCCCGTGAGATCGGTCACGGGTGTCGGGTAACATAACCTGCAGCAGGACTTTTTTTATATATGGTCATATGTTATTTAAACTGACATCTTCTGTTGTAAACTGTCCCCAATTTGATTTGGTTTGTCTGAAGCTCTTTGAGCCGCGTCGTGTTTTCACATTGCCGTTTTATTGCAGGTTGCAACTTGTAATACCAGTTGTGTGTGAATGAGAGCTTGACAGGGGATACCGCGGCTGCATGGCCCTCAGGTTCTGTAATTAAATTTACGGATGAAATATCGGAACGCTAGTGAGAGCAGAGGCCAGAACCGGGAGAGCTCGGACAGAAAAGTGCTGAGCTGTACATTTTGCCAGTTTCTCCCCTCACACAGGCTTAATGTTACCGGTCCCCGATAGATGGAGCCCGGCTAAAACAGCAATGGGTGCAAGAGTGGCAGGGGCCAGCCGATAGAGGGCCGAGGAAATTTATGAAGTTATCGATCGACTCGTTGGGCTATCGCTATAACCTCCGCTCGTTGCTTAGGGGAAAGGGGGAGAAAGATAATAAATATTTTTTTTGAGAGGGTCTTTTTTTTTGGTTTCTCCAGCCACTCTACCAAAATATGAATCTCCTAATTTCTTTTTTTTTGTTGTTACCCGGACAGAGCGGAAAAATAAATGCCTCTGTCCGGCAGGCCGTGGTAAATAATTAAAATAGAAAATTGATTGTTTGCACCAGAGCCCGGGATTTATGGGGTAGGGGCTCCACCGCACCCCCCGGGGGACCCACTCCCACGTCTGTGCTCACCGGCCTCGTTCCCGTGTGCTAAGCATTTTTTCACATTATTCTCCACCTAATATGCTAAGGAGAGTGGGGTAAAGGGGGGGATGGAAAAGGAGTCGGGAGGAGAGGAGCAGTGGAGGTGTGCTTCGTTAGATGAGTACTATATGGTATTTTATTTTTCCCCCCAGAAATCAATGGATTGGAACCCCCCCCCCCCTATTCCCCCCCCCCTACACACAGCTCTAATATTTATTTAAAGGCCCTGTCAATAGATATAACAAGGTTAGTTTTATAACGGTTTACCTGGGGAATTCAGTTCAAGGGGAAGTTATATTTGTTATGCCCGATTAAAAAGCGGCAATCAATGTGGTTCAAACTACCACACACCTACCTCCCCCCCCCCCCCCTTTCTTCTCCTTCTTCCGCCCTCCTCTCCCTCTCCCTCCTTTACCATTTCCCCTCACTACCTCCGCTCTTTGGCAACAAGCAATATGCAATGCGCCTCTCAACCCAAAGGCACACCTCCTGTCTGCCCGGTTACAAACGGAGGAAACGTCCTCGGCTCCCAACCGCGGCGGCCCGCCCATGTCAGCCTCGCCTGACTAATGAACGCCGGGAAAACAAATAATGCTCCTCCGGTTAAATAAATGAGAAAAGGGAATGTGCCTCGCCCCAACATTCCTGTTTTACAATGCTGACCAGCTTTGGAGCTGGTCTGTGGGTGTTCGCCGTAATGATAATTCACTTCATGCGGCCTCACGCATCTCAATGAATCTCTCTAGTCGCTAGTGTACACCTACACTGCAAAAATTCAGCCTAAAGAAACAAGGGGAAAAAAGTAATAAAATGAGGGAATATTACTTGAAATGAGACAAATTATCTGCCAACAGAACAGGAACATTTGACTTGCCAAGATTTCTTAAAACAAGTGAAATGCTCCAACATTAAAACTGCCTTGTAAGAAGAAATATCTTATCAGTCCAAAAACAAGCGTAGATTGCCTTAATGTGAGATATTTCATCTTACTTAGATTTAATTTTTTGCAGTGTAAATGGAGACACGTGAGATAAGCATCCTTTACCAGCGAGCCGAATATGACTTTTTGTATCACGTAGCTGTTTTATTAGTCTTGAAATAAGCTGTAACGTCTTTGTGGCCGTAACATCCGAGGCGTTAAAGTGTCGTCTGGCTCTGTTGTGTTAGTTTTTTGTTGTAAGATTGAGAGTTCACTACTTGAATTCTATTGTCCTTCACTTCTCGAAGCACTGCGCTGGCAAAAATTCAAATTTCCTCTTCGTCTCTAGTTGTCTGGCTGTGAACAGAGAGATAACCTCCGTGGTTCTATCTTAATAATTAAAACACGGTGGTATGAAGTAGAGCGCTGCTCTTTTATTTATGAGTGGAGCATACACAGTGAAGTGATTGTGTTGAAACCAGGCGAGTCCTTGATCCCTGACATAAGGGTTTGTATTTTCAGGGCATATTTGAATATCAATGCTGAGACATGATCACCCCACTAGCACAGCCCGACCACACATGCTCTCACCATCACTCCCACACACGCACACACACACACACACGCACACACACACACACCACCAGCAGGTCTATAGAGGTACAGTACAAGGGGAATAATCAAACACTCATCACTTACCTCTTACAGGACGGCTCACCCATTTTCAAAATGATCTGTTTTCTTGTTTTGTGGATTATCGAGAGTAAAATGGATATTGTTTCTGCAAAGAAAAGTTTCCGTTTGATATCTCAATCGTGTGAATAATGTAACAGTGTTGTGGTTGGAGACAGAAATCTCAGAGATGCAATATTTGTTTTCTTTTTTGTAATTTTGATGAACAGCACATCCACACTTCATTGTCCCCATCCATGACCTCTGAAGAGATATATCCGGCCTGTAAGCCATCTCTCTCTCTTTCTGTGTCTATATCTCTCTCTCTCTCTCTCAACTACCAATTCTCCCACCAACACCAGTAAACACCAGCGTCCACTCATCACTGGCAACTACTCGGTCAATCCCGGTTTATTTCACTCGTGCATCAGTGTGCACTGACGAAACACCAAGACGAGAGGGCTTCTTCCACCATTGTCACCACCGCCACCGCCATCGCCATCGCCATCGCCATCGCCATCGCCGCCACAACAGAGAGGGCTGAAGAAATCAATTACTCCCAGGGTGTGTCCGGCTCGTGGCGGCGGCCCATTCATCCACCGGGGGAACGTTTCGGGAGAGAGAAGGAACGGTATAAGATGAGAGGAGGAAAGAGGTGGCAGGATGTGGCCTTGCTGGGGTCCCCCCCCCCCATCCCCCTATCCACTGCAGCTCAAAAGCCTAATCCCTCAAGGCGACACGGGCCCATCTCCCCACATTACTGCACCGATACACTTCTCAATCCTGCAGGCCCGCCGACTCATTAGATCCGCATTAGCATCCCCTCCCTGAGCCCGCTGCCAAATTGCCCGATCAGAAGCGCAGGGGAAAACAATACCTATTCAGCAGCACGATGCACACACACACACACACACACACATGCGCAAACTTGCCCTCTGACATGCATGCCCGCACACACATCCGCACACTCTCACACACACACACACACATGCAGGAATAGATACACAATATAGGATTAATAAGTATTGTTTATTTGGGCAGTCGGAGTCGCAGTGATTTCAGGATCCAAATATGAAATAAAGTGAGAGGATGAGTGTTAGCGTGTGTGTGTGTGTGAGTGTGTTGCACATATATGTGTCTGTTTTTAATGTGGGAGTGTAACGCTTATGTGTAAAAATATGGAGAGAGAAAACAGTCACCTCTGTCAACACACACCTGCCCAGTGCATGCACTCGCACACACACAGACACACACACACACACACACACACACACACACACACACATATCCTCACACGTACACACACATGCTCATCCCGTTTCACTCTCTGAGAAGACATTGATATCACAACATTATGTACACCTTCTGCTCAAAAACAGCTGGTTGGCAAAAAAAGAAGAAGAATATTACAGGTTCCCTTCTCAGGTGAGTTCGACGTGCCATTTGAAAAACAAATGTCAAGATGCCAGTATCTTTGTATTGAAGCGCAGTCGGCGATACCCGTTTTCCTGGATATGACCGTACTGTTTTTGCACAAAGCAAACATGTTTGGTATTAAAAAAATATACAGTATAATAATAAAATAACAGCTGTCAGAGGTAGATGGCTCTTTCAGATTACTTTTCATTAAAATACTCTATACTATTCACCTTCTACTTAATGTTAAATTAATTACTTTTTCTTCAACTAAATTAATGTTTCCTCTATATATATATATATATATATACATATATATATATATATATATATATATATATATATATATAATATTATATATATGTATATTATATCTTTTCTTTTGACCACATAATCACAAATAAACTGCAGAGTTAACAGCAACATTTATATCAAATCCTCAACTATCCTCTTATTAAATTGACCATATCTGATGTTGTGAATTATGTATGGTAAAAAGGTTGTGTGTAACTATATTTATACTATGATGTGATAATAAGACGTGATACAATATGATGTCAAAGGAAGCTTTATATGTTCTAATCCAAAACAATAACCATGTAATTAAGATACTGATTCTTAGAACAAAAATATTACAGATACATAAATAAAGAATAACTGATTCCAGTGTTTCTGAGTAGACAAACGCACTTTTCTGTATTTTTTTTATTCTGAAAATTGCTTCACACAGGACATTATTATCTTTAGTTTGACTCGTGGTTCTCTATATTCTCCTTGATGTTTCTAAGCTCTTGCCAGATTCATTGACTCCGAGCAAAGAAGGGAAGCTCTCCTTCCTCATCTCCATGTCGGGGGTGGAGAACCAGAAGGATGTGTAGTTGAGAGGGAGGGAGAGGAAGAATCTCAGGGCCTGGTTGAGGTCTCAGGCCATTAAATATCCATGCTGAGGAGGAGCGCTCAACACTTCCAAACTTCCAGCTGTAGCACACCGCATCGCACCGGCTTCAAAACCACACCACCCACTTTCTGTCTCGCACACTCCTCCCCTGTTTTCTCTCTCTCTCTCTTTCTCTCTCTAACACACACACACACACCAACAAATTAAACCTCATCCACAATCCTCACCTGCTCCATCCAGGGTCTCTTCCCCACTCCACCCCCCCTGAGGATTGACTCACACACACTGACTCTGCATCACCGCTAACGGTTGGAGAAAGATACGTGTGTATCCTTACTCTCTCTCTCTCTCTCACACACACACACACACTCTGAGAATAACACACACTCCTTTCTACACCGGAATTTTCTCCCGTCTCAGGCCCCCTATGTGATTCTATTAATAGCTAATACACACCACTATTAGCATGCATGGAAACCTCCCCTGCACTATTAATAGGACATGTCCAAATCACTGCTGTCGCATTAGCGGCTAACCGCTACAGCACGGGGAGTTTAAGTGTTGCTAACCGAGCGTGCCTGGTTTATTATGCCCTGTGTGAATAATAAAATATCTCTCTCTCTCCCTCCTCTTCGTTTCTAACCGTCCTCCTATTCCTCTCTTCCCCTGCCACACTCTGCCGTCGCAGCCCCTCCACATACACGGGTGAACTTGGCAGAGCACTTTGTTTGAACATTGAGGAGCTGGCCTCGTACCGTGAATATTAAACAGCTTCTGCCACGTCGCTTGTTGCCACTGAGGAGGGAGGCAGATTAAAAGGCCATGCCACTGATCAGCTTTCCTCTTTCATATGGCTACATGTGGCACTTTTAAGTAGTGGTACATCATTGTTGAATTTACTTTGATATCTTGTTTTATTTTACCAATACATAATGCATCATCTTTCATAATATAATACATAATTAACAGGTAGTAATAATAATAATAATAATAATAATAATAATAATAATAATAAGCATTTATTTTATGTAGAGCTTTTCAAGACACCCAAAGTCGCAGGTCTCGGTTTCATTTAATTAGATTTGATGTTTTTTCTCTGTAACAACCTGAATATCTGAGGGATTTAGAACATCACGTTGGGCTCTCGTTATTATTGTGAGAATTAAATTGTGTTTACTATTTTTCGAGATTTTATAGATAAAATGATTAATAGATTATCCAAGAAAAATAATTGTCGGATCAATCGATATAATGTGAAGTTGCTGTTTGCAATTTTTTGAAATTCTCCAATTTCAGATTTTTAAAACAACATTAATGACTTAGGAAGGTATGAATGAAATAAACAGCTTTTGAAAAACAAAACAAGACAGAATAAGCCATCCACGGGCACCAATTGTTTCCTTTAAAGATGTCTGAATAAAAATATCTGGAAAAAAAGAAAAGAAACTGTGCTGACTTTTGTTTTGAAAACGTGGGAACATCTTTTTCTTCACATGCATATGTGCTGCTTTATATTGCTGCAAAATGAAATATGCATTATTTTGGAAGATAAAGAGCTGAATTATAGAGCGTGGCAGGATAGGCCAGTTGACGCGAAGATCTGTCGAGTTTTAAAAATCCCCCCAAAAGGCATCTCACACCGTACATATGTGGAACATAACTTTAGAAACTATGTCATAACATGTTACGTATAGAATCCCTCCGTCTAAATCTCGTCTCGATCCTCCTAAGACTTCCCCTTCCTTCACTCTCCATCTTCTCCTCTAACTAGGTTTCCCTTCCCTCGCTCTCAGCCAGCGCATCCCCACCTTTTCCCTCCATCCTCCACTCTCTTCTCATGTCCCCTCTCTCTTCTTCTCATCATCCCCTCCCTCCTCATCTTATGCAGAGGAGGTCCCGTGGGATGCTGGTTTCATGTAACACGCCAACAAGCGCAGAACAAGAGGCGAGGAGTCTTAAATGTCCTGCTAAACTGAATGTGCTTTTCCCTCTCTCTCTCTCTCTCTCTCTCTCTCTCGTTCTCTGTTTTTCCTTCACTCGCTACCTTTCTCTGTTGCTCTCATTACCTTTTGTTTCACACATGGAGGCTGTTAGCGCTGCACATTCATTGTCACTTCCCACACAGATTGTTGTTAGTTTCCACCGAAGCATATTATTATTATTTTTTTGTTTGTGGTTTCGATTTAAATTGGAAATAATGGAAAAGTTGTTATTCTCTTCTTATAGTAACCAATCTTTTCCGGAAACTTGATTTTTCTAACACATTTTTGCCATAATAGAGTGGTGAGCATACAGTTGTGTTAGTACTGTGTCTTAACACTATCTCCTCCATTGAAGTGGATACCTAGCACCTGGATGGATGCACAGATAGCACCCCTCAAAAGGGGCGGGGCCTGCAGTCCCTCTCCAGCCCGTCCAGCTTTTCCCTTCATTCCCTGATTTTCCATGTTCCAGGGTCATGATTCTTAATGGGACAGGACCAGTCCTTCATCCCAGCCTCCTTGAATTTGCCATTAGCCTATCATAAGGTCAAGGGCTATGTGCAAGACCCAAAATAGCAATGGGCCATTATTTCTCAAGGAAATTGATTATTGATTGGGAACAACAACAGAACTGATTGAAAGGGGAGAGAGAAAGACAGACAGAGATAGAGCGAGAGAGAGAGCAGGAGAGAGACTTAGGGCTCAATAAAGAATGATTGAAGCGTGTCACACAGCAGGCGCACTGGCTGGACAGGAATCGAAACAACGAGGGACCACAATTTACCAACATCCCCAGTGGAACTGACGGATTGCTTTCACTCCTGCGTTCGTCCTTTTCTTCCCTCTTTCCAGAGATTGTTCTTCTTCTTTTGCTCATTTAAATGTTTATCTCTCGTTTCTTTTTTGACTCATTATCGTTCCCTCACTTAATTGTGACTATTCATTGTGATACATCCTAAGTTTGTATGTTAGTGTGTCTGTATCTGGTTACTTGAGAGTTTTGTGTGGCTGCATGTTGGTGTGTGTTCATGTGATGGGATATATATACTGAATATGACCGTGTGTGTGTGTATATATACTGTGTGTGTGTGTGTGTGTGTGTGTTAGTGTATGTGAGGTCCAAGTTCCTGCAGTGTTGACAGGTCTCTTGCATGTCCCGGCCACTCTAGACGAACCAAGGTTGGGTTTAATCTTATAATGGCTGAGAGAAGGCCTCCTTAAAGCAAATCACAATGCATTGACCAAAGGACTCATGCATTATTCAGAGTTCCTTTTTTTTCTTCTTCATATCACACAACCTCAGCAATGCTCACACAAACAAACATGCACACACACACACACACACACACACACACACACACACACACACACACACTCACTCACTCACTGTTGGCTCTCTCTAGGCCCCACGACCATGCAGTCCGACAGGATTTTCTTGTAATTCAAATAATTGATATGTATCTCTGTTTCCATTGAATTAGCGCACTAGAGCTAATTGAGGAACTCTTTTGGTCGAAACGGCATTCCCAAATTCTATTAATCTCAGCGTGTTAAAAATATTACCTGAGCAAAACCTTTGGCTGGCGTCCAGTAAGAAGATGTTTTTAGTCTGTGTGTATTCATTTACATACCTGATAGTAACACAGAGTTATGTTGTATTTTCATTGGAAATAAAATGTATTACATAGAAATAGTCCTTGTTTGTATCCATAGTTTGTTAATTCAGTAGATGGATAGAAACAGATTAGATCAGAGCTGCTGTAACATATGTTTTCTCCAATGTCTCTTTGTCTGTGTATCTGTGTCTCACACTGAAATACACTCTCCATCCCCCCATAGTGTCCAATACACTAATTACACCCAGATTAAATATTCATTAACAGAGCTATTAGTAAAATAATCTGATGGATTGGAACAATGAATAGGACGACAGACTCAAGTGTTCTACAGACGCTAATCTATTCGGAAATCAGAGCTATTTTATTTGCATTGGTGTTCCTTTCTTCAATATGAATTAATGTCACCAGCAGTTACAAAGGGCCAGACTCTACTCCATAAAAATAAAAAAAATATCATTTGACCAGTATTTAATGTTATTTAATTTTTTTTTCTTTGTGATACATAATTAACAGGACTCTTAATAACAAGAAAGCGAAGGTAGCGATCAGATTATGTGCCCTCGACTTGGCATGAAAATAATGATAGGTTAATTCACACACACACACACACACACACACACACACACACACACACACACACACACACACACACACACGCACACTGGCCCAGTAGCTTGTATACTTAGCCCCCGTGTGTTCTGCCTTCCCTTAATTGGCTCCTTTGCAGCGGAGCCATCGAGACTCAGGGTGTGTCTCTCTCTCTCTTTGCTTCCCTCCATCCTTCTTTTCCTCTCCGGCCTCGCCTCCGCCCTTTACCCTCTCCGTAGTCTCCCCACTCGCCACTCCTCGAGCACGCTGAGGCCAGCGGCATAATCCAAAACAAGAAACAAATGTGTGTATTGGTGAAGGCGGTTTAGAAGCAGCGAGCTCCCTGTTTTACTTTTCATGGCAACAACACCAGAAGAGTTCACATTGGAATCACAAATATATCAGATATATTTGACATATTGTACTGAATGGGAAACTTCATTTTGGCTGCAAACGTGCCATTTTGCCCTATATTTTTGAATAAAAAATATATACATTTTTATTTAATTTTAATTATTTGTGTGTAATACGTCCCTTTTCCCTTCCATAAGGTATCTTGGTGCTTTATGTCATGTGATACACTAAACAGAAATGTAGATACCGGTCTTGCAGGCTGACATCATTATTATTTTTACATTTACATGTATGACATTTTTCAATAAATTAATATAAAGCTCCTTCAATTTGCTGGATGGGTTTTGTAAAGTAACAATTTCAGTAGTTTGTTGAAAATGTGTATTTATATAAATATATTTTGCTCGTGATGCTCCATCACTGGCTGGAGGTCATAGTTCAGACAGCTTTTATCGAACTCCACATTATTGATGAGTTTTGAACCGGAGCTGCTGCTTGTGGGTCCGTGCGCCGCAGACACAGACAGTTGCTTTGAGTTTAGTATTTGGAATATTGTCCCGTTCCAAGAGACAGCTTAGCCCGATTTGGCCTGAGGGGACACTTATAAACACATGAATATGCCCCGACCCAGACACAAAGAGATGACACCATACATAAACACACACTCACACACACACACACACACACACACACACACACACACACACACACACACACACAGAGCTTTCACGCACACACAAACAGATATATGTGGAAACACAGACAAACACAGACAGTGTGGACACAGGAGTGTGCAAGGTGTTTTATGCATGCATAAATACACTCATGCATGCATGAACACAGACACACACGCGCACACACACACACACACATATGCAGTCCATACTTCTACTCACCTTAATTGGCCCACCAAGCATCACTTAAGAAGCCTTTGAGACGGAGACAGTGCGAGATAGACGTGGAGGAGGAGAAGGGGTGAGGTGGGTGAGGGGGGAGTTCAGAGATACAGACAGAAAGAGGAAAGCGATGGAGTCTTGAAAAGGAGGAGGAGATCGGGAAGACGGGAGAGAGGGAGGGCAGGAGGCATGAGGAGGAGAGAGAAAGAAAGCTCCCTGTGTATTTCTGGGGGTAATTACAGATGCAGATTTGCGTTGCCACTTGCAACATGGCTGAATTCATTTCCATCTTCGCTCTGCCCTTCCCCGGTGCCCCTGGGGAGGTGGAGACAGAAGTGTGTGTGTGTGTGCGTGTGTGTGTTTGTGTGTGTGTGTGTTGAAGGAGGCAAATCTGGGAATCTGCATAACAAGCTGAGAAAGACAGGAGGAGGGAGGAAGAGGATGAGAAAGAGGATGACACTGAGTGTTTGAGAGGTCACATAAGACAAACCTAAGACGGCTCGTCACTGATAAAACAGGGAGTTCTTACTCCTGATTTTAAGGCATAATCTGGACACTCAAGTATTAAATACCCGTGTGTCACCACACAGTTATGCAAAATTCGAGTACGCTTTAATGACTGCCAAAATAAGCTAAATCGAATAGTATCAGGTCCCACAATGCACGGCATTGATTATCAGCACAACATTAAACCTGCAGGCTCGGATTTGCTGGGGCTCTTAACTTTGAACCTTCCAACTTTGCAGAAGTGATTAGGTCAGCAGATAGAGGCACGGAAAGTGTTTTCAAACACTTACAGTATATCATGGTAAGTTTTAAACTATATGCAGTCGGTGCCAACAATGAAATCAGTGACACAAAATTTCATCAGTCACAGGGAAATATTTGAAAGTCAATTTAATCCATCTCTGTGTGATTGATAGCTCAACAAAAACGACTTGAATTGCACTCCTGCTGCGGCTAACCCCACCCACCTGCGGTCCCCTGCTGATTAAAAAAAGATGGTAAAAATAATTCTAATAGTGTTTTCTGACTCAGTCGTTAGTTTCAGAGGAAATATAGTGTCGGCCTGATTTTTCTGAACTTGTATGGATAACATTCCCCCATGTTTAACTGTAGTTATTGGTAGATGATTAGAGACACCTGGTCCTCTCATGGTTCACGTTTTTCCCCGTGTGGATTTAAACAATCTGCGGGAAAAAAATTAAAGTTGCCTTAATTAATATAAGAACAGAAAGCTATACAAAGCGTGCACACTGTTTACTCTGCTGGCTGTGTTTCCATTGTGAAGGAATACAGGTGTTTGATGCCACAGCGAAACCCCCACGGTGTGTTTACCTCAGACTTGTCCTTCAGTCAGCAGAAGATTGATGGAGAGCCACTCGCTCCTACGGCGCTCTGGTGACGGTGCAGTGGCAGCACACCGCCACCAGGGGCTTACTGATCACAGCGGTGTCTGTGTGTGTGCGCGTGTAAGCGTGAGCGCGTGTGTACGTGTAAGTGTGTGTGTGTGTGCGTGAGAGAGAGAGAGAGAGAGAGATAGAGAGAGAGAGGGAGAGAGAGAGTAGTGAGAAAGAGTGACAGTGGAGGAAGAAATGCAAAAAGACACCAAGAGAAAAAGATGTACAAAACATGTATTCTCATAGAATGTTTCCAATATATGTGCACGTGTGTGCACGTGTGTGTGTGTGCGTGTGTGTGAATGAATACGCTGGCATTGTTCATATGTAAAGCCCCTTTGTTTGGCTGTTTTTATGTCCCCCTGTTTGTTTTTGACCATTGTCTCTGGAGAACGAGAGAGATACAAAGAGTCCATCACTGAATCTGTCTTAGTTTTTCATCCCTTTGTGCAACATAACACACACACAAGGATACGCAGACATGCACACACACACACACACACACACACACACACACATGCACACACACACCCTTTCCTGTAAGACCACCTGGCTTCCCGCTGCCAGTCCGCCAGCCAGCTCAGCAGCCAGAGACTCGGCCCGATTAATTATCTTCCTGCTAATTGAATGTAGAGGGACTCTACAGGGATGGGTCATTAAACTGATGCAGCGTATGTTTGTCTCCACTGTTTATCTATCCGCCGCTAAAAGATACATCAGACACACGCCGCACACTGGCAGCAGCACGTACAGACTCACACGCGCATATGCAAGGATACCAATATCTACACTTGTGCTGACAAACACAAATGATGCTCATGCACACAAGCGTTCGCTCTCTTTGTCACTCAAACACACGCGCATGCATGAATACACACGGCCCATTCATTTTGCTTAGTAAATCCTTGGTGGTGTTTCCATCACAGGTCAGCAAAGTGAGTGGAGGTTGGATAGAACTGGAGCTGCAACTCGTGATTGTTTTAACAATAGATGAATCGGACAATTATATATTTGTTTGATTTTATTAGTTGATTATTCATAAATGTTTCAGTTCATTTCTTTTTGGTGCAACATTCTAAATATTTGCAGCTTCTCAATTGTGAGAATTATTAGTTAGTCTTTGCTTTATGGAACGGTACATTTATAAAAAATGAAAAATACAATAATTTCAGGGGATTAGGGCAAGAAATATGAAGACAGGCTGAAATTGTTATGGGACATTTTCCACAATATGTGACCATTCATTTTCTGTTGATCCTAATTACAGCAGTGGATAGAACAATCACAAGGGTATACTTTTGATTTCGACAACTTTTTTTTCTGCTCGTGTGCTCCTGAGAATTGCTTTCGCTGACACGCTTCGTTTCCTGCTGCCGCTCGGGTCAATAACCGTTACGGTGATTGGCATGTGGCCTGTGGCATGTTCCAGACCCCGGTGTTCTAGACCCCAAGATTTTAATGAACCATAAAACGTGATATTATTACTCTTTCTACTAATTTGTAGTGTGGCATCTGCTCTCCCCCTCTGTGACATTGGCACAAACACCACGAGATCTTTCACCAATGCGTGCAAACTCCCAGACCGCGTGCTGTGGCCGTATGGAGGTCTTATTAATAGAGTTTATATAGGGTGTAATTAATGCAAAGCACTTTAGGTGTGACAAGCAAGCCCTTGGTCTTTGTATTAAGCCCACATTGTTTCAGCGCTAACAAGAGGGCTCACAAGGGAAGTGTGTCTCTTCTCCTCGTCTTCCTCCCCTGTCTTTGTCTTCATCACCTCCCTCATGATATGTCATGTAATCCTTGACGCTGTGACTCGTGATGATACGCCATCCTGGAGACGGTACACATAGGAGGATAACGCACTCTTGGTGGATTGGATAGTTTCCGTGAAAAAAAAACGGACCCACGTTGGACAAATACGGACAGATTACATTACATTACATGACATGTCATTTAGCAGACGCTTTTATCCAAAGAGACTTACAATAAGTGCATGTCAACCTAGAGTACAAACTAAGAACAACAAGAATACAGAAAGTAACATTTCCTCAACATAGTCAAACTATAAAAGTACCACAATACGAGATATTTAAGAGCCACTGAAGTGCAAATCTATGTTTTAATCCAGATATAGTCGGAAAAGGTGCGTTTTCAGTTTCCGGCGGAAGCTGTAGAGACTTAAGCTGTAGCGACTTAAGTGGTAATGAAAATAATGATGATTGCTGTCCCAATGCAGTGTACTCATTTGAATAGCTTTATCACAGAATTAAACAGTGGAAACATATTAACCCCTGTGGCAGTTTTATAGTTTTAATATCTTCCAAACACTTAATTAAAGTAGATTTAAAGTCTTTTTTTTACACTGATCCACAGAAAAATAATCTTTAATGTAAGTGAAAACGTAAGTGTTCACACATGTAACCTGACGGATCAGATATCTGTAAAACGATGCATAGAGACATTTAACATCCTAGAAATTCTTCACAATTAAAGACCCCCGTTAATTTGTCTATTCACTCCTCCCTGCAGAATTAGTCAGATGCCGCTAACGAACATATAATAATTAGGTGATAAGCACATTGTATCAGATCTTCACAATAATAGTCCCGCTATTATCCCCACTAGGAGGATCATGTGATCGGTTGTGTGCGTGCATGAGTGAGCGTGCGCCTCTGTGTGTGTCTCGCAGCAAACCACATGGCGTTGTGGGCGCCCAGTTATGGCTGCATGCACCTTTTGTTGCCTGTTTTATGCTGCCATTGACTGCCTGCTGACTCCTCACTCACTTCTCTTAATCGGCCCCCGGCCGGTAGGGGCCGCAAGTGATAACACAGCTGAGTGCATTCACATAAGTGTTCTGAACGCTGCGTTTGGCACCTGGCGGAGATCTGCACTCTACTGAGTGCACTTTTAGTATTTTTTATTATTATTATTAGAAAGCATTTGTTTTTGATGTCGCGGATGGAGGAGATGTTGTGTGTTGAAGATGATGGAGATGTACTGTTCATAAATAGATCGGGCCGGGCCGGCTCGGCATGAAGTCTGGCTGATCGGATCCTAAAGCGAGACAGATCTAGGCTTGGAGCATCCAGACTTGACATTTGATGAGTCCTGGCAAGAGCTCATGACTAAGGTGTAACCAAGAGGCCTTCGTCAGGTCGTCTCTCAAAGTTTAACCCTTCTGTTACCTTCACATTCACTAACATATTTTTACCCCCGGGGTCAATTTGACCCCAGCAATTAAAACCTCCAGAAAATTATTAGGATACATTTTATTTCCCAAGTTTAAGTGTGAGGTTCTTTATGTTTGTTTGTTGACTACCTAAATAGCCCTTTACATATATAAAAAGTTGATATTTCTTAAATGTTTGACACAGTAAAAAACAACCTGGGGTCAAATTGACCCCAAAGAACATCAACGTTAAACATTGAATGGGGTCAAATTGACCCTAAAGGTAACAGGAGGGTTAAGACACCATTTCAAAGGATATCCATCATCTGGTGATGTGACGATGTTCGTGGAGAGCACTGACTTGAACATGTCCAATGTATCCCACATTGGGTATGATTTCAATTATTTCTTTAATTGGTCTTCCATCCGTGTCTAGATAAAAAACAAACCTTATTGCCGTTACATTCCTCGCATTTCTTCTAATTCAGACTCCAACATCTCCAACCGTTGCTGTCAGCTCTGGTTTTCATCTTTTCTGAACGGTCAGCCGGTACTTTTTCAATGTATTTGTATTTCGTGGCCTGAGCAGGGTATTCAACCATATATATCATGCCCATTGTTGGCTGGTAAAGGCTGATGGCCGACACAGAGGCCCATTCCCCCCACATGCCTGCACACACATAATGGCCATTTCACAGCTCGTCTGGGGGTAATGGAGCCTGGCTGGGCCCGCCGAGATGGATCACCCCCAGATGGGGATGAAATGGGTGATCCGGCGAGATTGACGAGGCCTTGAGGTGCTTTTAGAAGACCCGGTGACAAAAATTAGACACTCGAACCTCCACCCTACCTCATAGGTCTGGGTGGAGGGGTAGATGATGGGACATTGATTCGAAACACGTTCTAATTTCCACCGGGTTGGGCCGGATGAGAGATGGATAGTGTGTGGGATGTGTCTGTTCGTGCATCCGTCTCTTGGTTTCTGAATGCGTGAGTCCATCTGTGTGCACCTGGATGTGTATGTGAGCGTTTGCACAAATGTGTGTGTTTATGTGTTCCAGTAGAAGAGAAAAAAAACAAAAAAAAACAATATTGACCCGGAGCAATCACTTTAATCACCTGGCCTGGGCTTCACAACAATACCTGAATCCCCCGCAGCACCCCCCCCCCACATTCCTCTCCTTCAAACTCAACACAACCAAAACACAACATGACTGTGCTGGTATTTCGACTGGACCTTTGAGGCGAGCGGCGGCTCCCGTTATAAATGGCGTGTGGTGGATAATGTCAATACTCTGTGATTGGACCGAGCCTGCTGAGTCGCTAAAGGTCAGGGAGGAGCACATTGCTGATTGTTTTCCAAAGACAGCCCATTGAAGTTTGTCTGATAGGGGTCATTTAGTTTAAGACATGCTCAGAGGCTAAGTTATCAGTCTGTGTCAATGCGGCGCCCTCCTTTAACGGCGCTGTTTGTGCGAACATGAATAATTTCAGCCTTTTATTAATTCTATTTCAACCTTTGTGGGATTTTTTATTATTTAATTAACGTTTTATTAGATTTAAAAGCAAATGATCATGGTGTTTTTTAACGCTGTCCATCATAGGCGTCCTCTCATTTTGATTGATTAATGAGAGGTAATAATATATTACACTGATGTGCCTTTTGATTTGCAGTTATGCATGAGTTATATATGATAGTCCTCTTGTATGGTGTGTTTTGTAAAAAGCATGTGCTGATCAAAATTAAGAGTAAAACTGCCGGTCATTGTAGTTATGAAGTTATAATAAGAGAAGTCGTCGTATCATCTATCCAAAAGGATTCTCACAATTTCCTCTAAGTTTTTCCATGAGCACAAATGTATTCAAGGTTGTGTTTCAGTGGGAAATTAAACAAGAACTAGAATAAGAAGATTATTAAAAAGTACACGAATGTCAAAAAAGTTGAACTTTCTAATATAATTACAGAGAAATGCTTCACATTGTACCAATTGCGTAAACAATTAGCCCTTCAATTAAATGAAAACCTAGAGTATGTCCCCATTTTATTTCAAAATAAACTAAATTGTGCAATTAAATGGTTATTTCCTTCATTTCTTGCCATGAAAACCCCATCTCTGCTACGACACATCCCATCATCTTTAAAGGCGCTTTAATCTTGCCGGTCTTAATGTCCATTTAAAGACACACAACACTCAAAGCACATATTATCATCTACTTAAGGCTTTTGCTCTAATTTCACTCACATCGTTCCTTTTGTGGTGCATCCGTAAAAAGTGATCCAAAACACACTAGCATGCAAATGTGGATATTTACCGTTCTATCCACCCACATCATTTGGAGAGCTGTGTGTTTGTGTGTGTGTGTGTGAAAGGTGCGCACGTTTGCGCCCACGACGCCCCTCGTCTCAGTGTCTCTTCAAAGGCCTTGAGTGGTGTCCTTTATGGCTCCCGCTGCCTCCCTTTTCACTCTCCCTCCTTTTGTCTTAGCGTTTCATATTTAATAGAGCTGGCTCAGAAACAGAGGCACGGATAGGTACCTGAGGCTGAGGGCGAAGGCCTACTGATGCCTGGGTGAAGTGCCTCGGTCCGCGTCTCCCTCCGTCTCTACCGGGATCCTTTCAAGCGAGTCCATGAGCGTCAGATCAAAGGGATCCACAATGATGTGCCCCTATTCTACCGGGATGGCACAGTTCCCCCTCGTATACACACACTCACACAGACAAACGCACACACACATACGCTTGCCCGCTTTCAAACAGGTGTCTTGACTGATAAGTGATGCACATGATACACACGAGTGGCAAAGAGAAGCTACCTTCATCTCTGCTCTTCCTCCCCTCTTCATGGCACTCAGTCTGCAGTCCACTCCCTCGCTCTCTCCTATCCCTTTTGCTCGTCGCCTAATTGAATTAAAGGGATTTACTCTTGTGTAGTTCAGTTCATTTTGCAGGTGTAGGAGCATCTTAAGACAAACAAGCTTCCCCCGTCTTCCCGTCTCCCTCGGGCGCTGCTTTCCTCCGTTACAGTAAGGCAACGACAAACTATCCGGCTGATTTTATAGCTGGCTTTCAATCACCTGTCTTGTAACGAACAAGAACACATGTTATCTATCGATCATCAATCCATGATCAATTAAGCAAGCCATTTGTCCAATTAGAGCAATGGGTCCATCCTGACCGCGGCTTATTTAGCTGTTTGATTGGAAGCGAGCGGAGGGAATGGATACGCTTGCATAATTGATCGGGACCAGGTCTTTAAACACTAATCTCACCCGAGTCGGATAGTGAGGCCGCTCAGGAAATATGTGGCCTGGAATAAAGAAACCAAGAGGGTCATCATCGGTTTTAAGTCACCGTGTCTCGTTGTGAGGACAGTTTGCTGTGTTTGTTGATAGGTGGCTGTGTATTAGTTTGTTGGGCTGACATCTGGTTCATCGCTAAGTTAGCGGAATATATCTTAAAGCCCCATTATGTAGTTTTTCCATTGCAGCGCCCCCTTCAGGTATTTAACGTTTACTTCAGTGTCGTAAATACCCAGTTACGACAGATTAGGTGTCGTGAACCTCTGGCTCTCGAGCCGTATATGGCTCTTCCGGTGACGCATATGGCTCTTTTGAGTTCGAGTAAAAAAAAAAAAAAAAAAAACTCCACCCGGCCCCCTGTAACTTTCTCTATCCTCCAGATGACAGCAGAAGTAATTTAAGGTCCCTTTCTTAAAGACGTCTTTGTTCTTTTATTAAAGTAAACATCTGTTATTGATCGTCTCCACAGCAGCATGTCTCTCTGTCCCTACGTATAAAAAGTCCCCTGTGAGGTGGACTGGACTATGTGACGTTGGTCATCACTGACAGAAAGCAGGTCCAAGTACCGGGCGGCTCCAAAATGTTACATAGTCTGGTATTTAGCCCACAGACCCTGATGGCAGTGGAGGAGGAGACATCAACATATTAAAAGCCATTGTAGAGGCACCATTTTTTTCAAGCTGTTATTTTAAGTTACAATTGTTACATAGTGTCGCTTTAATATATAAATTATTAGATTTCACTTTTCCTGTTTGGACCGTTATCAAGTATAAAGCCAATCTCCCAAAAAGTTGGTCTACTTCGTCTAATATTCTTGGTTCTTGATGCCGTGGAAACCCAAATCTCAATCAGATTATTTATGTGTTCCTGTTATTCCCAAGTTAAGGTGACATGTGAAGGCCTTCTCAAGCCGCCGGCTCTCTCTCCTTCTCCCCTTACGTTTCTCAATACAGAGGGGGCACTATTTCCTCATCTTTACTCAACAATTCGAACCTCAAACCCTCTAAACCCTCCTCCTCCTCCTCCTCCTTCTCTTCCTCCTCCTCCTGCCACTTTTTTCGGGCGGAGAGACATTGTTTATTTGGGTCAAATAGTCAGTTATCTCAGGGAAAAGTAGAGGGGGCGTCTTCCACCCAGGCCATCCCTTTTCCCAAATCCTCACCCTCCTTTTCTTTCTTTTCCACTTTTTTTTTCTCCACCCCCAGACTCTCTCTCTCTCCATTTTGGTTTTCAGCCATTTAACCAGTCAGCAACAATCAGAGCTGACAGAGCGACGGGAAACAATCGAGGCGAGGTCAACAGAGGGGTGACCTCAGAAGGGCGTGGGGGGTAGGGATCGAAAGGGAGGCCCTGGCGGAAAAACCGCCACCCCGGTGCGGCGTCCCGCCCGGCTCTTTGTTGCGCTCGGCCAGTGAGAACACGGGGACCCTTTAACTCTCCTCCGCATCCACCTCTCTCCACCATCCCTCCGCTCTCTCTTCCGTCCCCATCGCCTTCTCATTTGCTCCCCTCGCACTCTTTTCTTATCCCTCTTTGTTCCGTCGCCCGGAGAGGGGGAACAGAGGGGGCACAGAGTGATAAAGTGACTGACGGGCCACTTTTTCCCCGCATTTCTCCCCCCTTCGTCTTCCCTTTCTCTCTCCGCCGGTGTCTGTGACTGCGTGACACTTGGGTTTCTGATTGACAGGGGGGCGTGGACGTGTATGTGTGCGTGTGTGTGTGTGTGTGTGTGTGTGTGTCGGGGGGGGCAAAGTGGCTGCGTGTCTGTGTGCATGTCTGTCTGGACGCTTTGTGGGGGGAGGATTGTGGGAGTTTGTGCGGGGCGAGGAGGGGGGGAGGGGGGCAGGATGGGAGAGTCGAGGGAGGAAGTGCAAGGCTAGAACTGGGGTGTGTGTGTGGGTGGGGGTGTGTGGGGTGGGGGGTGTGTGTGTGTGTGTGTGTGGGGGGGTGTGTGTGTGTGTGTGTGTGTGTGTGGGGTGTGTGTGTGTGTGTGTGTGTGTGTGTGTGGGGTGGGGTGTGTGTGTGGGGTGCGGTGTGTGTGTGTGTGTGTGTGTGTGTGTGTGGGGGCCCCCACTCATTCTCTCACCCCTCTCCGTGACAGTTTGGAGGTTTCACACTTAGCTGCCCCTGCGTTTTTTGTTTTGTTTTGTCTGCGCTCCTCGACCCGCCGGGTTCCCACATGAAAGTGCGCTCGCTCCGTCCTCCCGCCGCACTCCGTCTGACCGTTGGGCGTCACAGCAGTCAGAACCAGAGCCGAGACGGAGACACGCAGACGCTGACAGCTGGGCCCAGGTCTGCAGACACACAGCGCACGGCACCTCCGAGGGGCTCCCCCCGGTTCCCATGTCCGCGGCCCACTTGCTGACCTCGTGAGTTTGTTTACTCGGGTCTGAGCGACTAATTACACGCCGTGCTGTCTAGTGCCTACCACGTCATCGCAAATTAAGTCCTTTTTATTCAAACATGTTTTGCAGATTAAATTATCCCACGTTCCAATGAAACACAGTCTGAAAAAGATCTTTGACATTTTTTATTTAGAAAATGAATCATTTTGAAATGTTTAATTTAATAAGGAAAAGCCTGCAGCCGACGTTTTATACGCTGACATATATTTTTAATTCCAGACAGTCGCACAGGTTAGTGTGATGTCGTGTTTTTCTTTTAGTAATGTCTGGTAATTCGTTAAATAAATCACACACATTGTATGTATATTATTGCTTTATCTACTGGAAAATGTCAAACTCAGTTGAGTTCATTCTCTCCAAATATCAAACTAATAAACTCATACGCATAATTAGAGGTCATGGGCCGGCAATTCAAACACTATCCCTTGTTCTCGCTCGGCTCATCACAAATGTATGATAATTTAATAATTTTACCACTGGTGTCATATATGGATGATTGATTAGAGATGGAGAGAAAAGGGGCGAGAGAGAGAGAGAGATGGGTGTTGTCGAGTCGAAAAGGAGGCGGAGTGGGAGGGGAGGGAAGTGGGAGCGAGGGATGAATTAGTGACGGGACGGAGGGGAGAACGAGAGGGAAGAAAGGACAGGGAGTGGGGGGGGGGGGGGGGGAAGGGGGAGGGGGGCGCATTCCTGGGTGATTCAGCACGGTTAGACCGGCGTGAGGGAGGGAGGGAGGGAGGGCCGGCGAGCGGACGGACAGAGGGTGGGATGGATGTTTGGGGTGAGGGGCAGGAGGAGGGGTGACAGGGCTCCCCTCCAGCGAGCGCGCGGCGACAGGGACAGATGGCGTCCCTCGGCCGACAGAGTGAGTCCCGGTTTTCACCTGCGGCCCCATGGGAAAAATCCGCCTTCCTCACACATGCAGCCATACAAGAGGCCCTGGAATGCTCGCGCAACACTACAGCAAGATGAAGGATGTACTCCGAGGGGGGGGGGGTCGAGGGATGGATGGAGACGGGAGGGAGGAGAGCGGCAGAGAAGCGGGTCAAGGGAACGGCGATGGAGGATATAGTCTGAGAAAACTTTCGGCGAGGAAAATACGCAGAGTGGGAAAAAAAAGCGTGGAGGATTAGGAGGTTTTGGATGGGAGAAATTGAAGGATGATATAAAAAGAGGCGGTAAAATAAAATCAATAAGGACCATGTTTGATGAAAGGGAAGCAGCGGGGAAGCCTTCACACCGAAAACTATTTGACAGATACTTTCCGACAGACAGCGTAACACCCATTCAGAAGCCTCTCCTCCTCTCCTTCTCTCTCCCTTTTGCTTCCCTCCCTCCTCGGCCGTCATCTCCTTTCTCCCCGCCTTATTTTCTTTCCCCTTCTTGCCCCATCTCTCTCTCTCTCTCTCTCTCTCTCTCTCTCTCTCTCTTCACTCCCTGACTGTTAGGGTGATACAGATGGTGCTTTTGAGGGACTGTGAATGGGGTCAGGCCAGGTCGGGAGGGGAGGGGGGGGGGGGCTGCAAGGGAGGACCAGACAATAATGTAACGACCCCCCCCCCCCCCCCCCAGACCAGCAGGGCCATGGAGGAGAGTGAAAGTAAACAATGGTCCGTCGCTGAGGGGGTCACTGGGAGGGGAGAAGGGAGTGGGGTGTGCAGGGGGGGGGGGGGGGTCAGCCTCCCAGGGTCCCTGACGCAAGACGCGGTTGGGGAGGTAGCCGAAATGTTGCGAGAGGGCCGGGCGTACGCGCTCACAGGTTGGCTGCAGAGGGGCGAGGAGGTCAGAAGGTAGCGGCGCTCCAGCGTTGGCGTGTGGTCCACATTTGCAAAGTGTGTGTGTGTTGCGGAAACTCATTACTGCGCCGCTCCGTCAGCCCCACTGCTTTTGTTTTCTGTATGTCGGGCGGCAAAATATATTTAATAAATTCCCCTCTCCGTGCTCACCAAGTTCGAGACAATTCTGCCCATGTAAAGAAATGGAAGGTTAAGTTTTCCAGTAACGGAAAATCATACGTTGGCCTTCTCTCAGGAAGCGGAAGAGATATTCTAAGGTCAACTTCGAAACAGCTGAATAGCTCCAGTGAAGGAGTTTGCTGTTGGGTATTGTTGCCTTGCTCAAGGGCAGGAGTAGAAACCACTTGTCTAAAATTTCCCTTGAGCCAGGCTGCAAGGACAATATCAAATACTTGTTTAAGTGTCTTTTTAATATATTCCCTGCACATGAGTGGTCAAAATGTTTAAAGTGCAATACCTTTTGAGATTGTTATCCACCTTTCTTTGGGGCTTTTATAGGATATCAAACATGAAATAAATGTCTATTGATAATGTTTTCCTAAAGTTGGGAACACTGCAACATTTCTCGCTTATAGGGCTTCATACCAGAACTCAAACTCTCCTTTTTACGTAGCTGCTGTCAATTCTCCGGACGTTTTGCTTCTCCATTTCAGATCATTGTGCTACAGGCTGCAGCGGACTGTATAGGTTACCATCTGTGCAGTGGCAGCATGTGCTGGAGTACAAATGAAGGGGAGAGTCGAGTGTGACGGTTGACACATGGCTAAGCAGACCTAAAGATGCCCCATTGATCTAATTGACTGGAGAGGCAGGAATCAATGCTAGTGATCAGCAGGCCCCTGAAGTCAAATAATCTGCACAATGCCTTAACTTCTCCAGCTAACCAGATGTTGCTCTTTTTTACCGCTTAATGAAGGCCCTGATTTGACCTCCGTGGCTCTGCTTGTGAATAAAAGGAAGGACATCTTCTGGTAATAAAAGCATTTTGGGAGTAAATTGTGACCCAGAGCTAAGTTACGTAACATTAACGCTGAAACACTTTTCTATCTCGCCCCGCGGTTTCATTTTAACAAGAATGTCGAATTATAAACGGAATGACGAAATCTCAAAATAATAGAGGAAACAAATGCAGCGCTGAGTCGCGTTTGTTTATTTCCGATACCGGATTCACGAGCTCGGTTCATTAATGATTCAATCTTGTTGTCACACTTCGACGCGCCGTCCGCCTCTCTCGTGTGTTCCCAACACGCTCCATCTGGGGCTTTTGATTGACAGCTGCTGAGAAGTGGGAAGGGACCTTCAGTGCAGGGATGAGGAGGCAGGCTGCAGGGGTCGAGTCCCCGGGCCCCGGGGGCTCTCCTCCTCCTCCTCCTCCTCCTCCTCCTCCTCCTCCTCCTCCTCTAGTCCAGGCCGAGGGGCCCGTGCAGGGGCAGAGAGATGCCGATCGGAAATCTGCATTGTCCGTGAGGCCCTCACATGTCAAAGCAAAAAGTCAAATATTGTTGTGACATGTTGTGGGAAGTGTAAGTGACGAACACACAGAGAAAATGTCCTCTGGCAAGGTGTGCAGAAAAATATACTCTCGGTGCACGGATGTGTCTTTGCGCAACATTTGCATGAGACACATGAGCAGAGAGACATTTACACTCTGATAAACACACACACACACACACACACACACACACACATACACACACACAACACGACAAAACACTCTGCTACTGCCACTCCACTCTGTCCCTCTGCTCAAACGGAGCAATCTGCAGTAAAAGAGGAGACTTTTAAGGGATGATTCCCAGAGAATACACTCACTTGTCTGCCTTTGCGAGTGTGTGAGTGTGTGTGTGTGTGTGTGTGTGTGTGTGTGTGTGGTCTGATTTACCCATGCTTGAGATGACCACAATACATAGCACACTAGCCGTGTGTCATGGTCCTCGCATAGAGATCTTTTTTGTTTGGAGAAGGTTTGCCTTTCAGGAAAGGGTTAAGGAAGAATTAGGATGAGTTCAAGGTTAATGGCTATTGATCAAACAAAGCCTCAACAGAACACATGCAAGTCATATCCAGGTCCTCTCATGTTTAGCACAATCACAAAGTATCTCCTGACAGAAGCTTTTTCTCTGTTGCGGCATCTTTACTTTGCATCGTTTTTTTCCTGTCAGCTCGTGTCTCTCTCAGCTTTTCAGCTGATAACCAGTCAGTCTCATGAACACACACTTGCATAGTTAAATAGGGTAGCTGTAGCTTTGCTTGTGTGTTTGTTCTGGCCGCAGTGTAGTGCATGTAAACAGACACAACTTGAGTCGGACTCCCCTCGAAAAAAAAAGCATCAACGCGTGTTTTATTTTTTTTGCTGCATGCTTTCAATGTAACACAAATGTTCATGTTAAATTTCGCCGTGGTTCTCTAAGAGGTGTAATCTTGTATCAGCGGGGCCCAGATATGTGCATGAATATTGCAGGAGGGTGAATGCATTGCAGCTGAAGCAGCAGCACCGACTCTGTGCACACCCAGTTAATCTCAGGAGGAAATAACAAGGGGACTTTTTACCACCTGGTGAAACAATGGAATAAAAGCAATTACCTCAGCTACTTCTGGATGCATCCCAGTCAGATGGAAAAGTGAGCCACCACAGTAACTATAGCTATGACATTGTATTATCATCATATGTGTGCTTGTTTGTAACACACTTAATTTCCTGCATTAAAAAGAATTAAAAGCTCAAAAGCTAAAATATTAACATACAGTAATTGTTTCCATCAGCACACTATCAGTGAAAATTAAATATTTATTTGTATTTTCTTGCTAAATATAAATTTGATGTCAGCTCAAGAAATAAAAAAGAATTTCTTCATGCAAAATATTGAAATTTGTATTCCTGACTGACATTTTTTATTATTATTATTCCTGAAAAGTTCTCACCGGTACTTTTCTAAAAGGATTTCAAACTAACAATATATACCAGTAAAAATGTCCTTACTCTGGAGACACTTGAAGCGTTGAATGACCAACAGTTTGACCTTTGAAACAACTTCAAGCCTAATGGATTTTGAACACTCAAAATAGACGCTCGCAGTAAAAGTGTCCTTCGGAGTAGAATGTCCCGGATGTGGGTGAATGTGCAGAAGGGCCATTGAGAACATCAGCACAGCTGTAAATATTGCTGTTTCGTGTGCTGTGATTTGTCGCTTTACCCGATCTGCAGAGTCTGATGGAAGAAAAAGGTTCATTGTTAATTTCGAGATGCAGTTTGTTCTGCTGTAGTATATACATTACGACTTGAAGATTTGTTATGGAATTCATTTCTGCTGCTCATAGTGAAGTGCACCGGTTGCTTTTCTCTGATTGTGAGTATAGACGACCCCCTAAACTTTCCATTTGTATTTTGTTCATGTTTGAGCGCAGAGAAAGCCAAATATTATGTTCATGTGCACACACAGATAACCCACCTTTTTATCCAGAGCTTCAAAACCTCTCATTCACAAACGGAATGTGTTCCAACACTCTGGAGTCAACAATACAAAAACATTTTGAAACCGTGTGACTGTAAACATGACCACAATCTTTCCTTAACCTTCAAAATATATTGCACTTTCATAATGTACAAGAGACAGCTCAACAATAAAACCGGCTGTGGCCAAGAGTTGTGTTCGTTGGTCATCTACACGTCACTCGATGCATCTCTTGAGCGTCTCTTCAGGACCCTTCTCGCCTGTGATGGCATGCTTTTTTTATTCTTCTTTGTTCATATTAGTACTCCTTATAAGTACTTATTCTCCATGAACTGAGTTTGATGTGCAAACTTACTAGCCATGCAGCACACTGAATTGCATGTTACGTAGGGGTGCCTGCAGAATACAAGCCTATTTGAGTTTATCTGTATTAAGGTCATAACTTTTTGAAAAATAATTGCTTTTTTTTGTCTTTTTATCATAATGTTGTTTTTTAACTTCATCTATTTCGTCTCTGCCTTTGCTGGCACAGCTATTTCACTTTTGAATTGTTTCTAACTTGCAAAGATCAAATTACAGATAGTAGCCTGAATGTAGGATACGCAGTCAGAGACGTTGCATTAGATGTGAACCTTTTTTTCCCCGACGTTATTACTCTGCTTTATGACTGGCCTCCTAATCCACGGTAGGACCGCACTCTAGATCTCCAAACATTTGTAATCTTGTGCTGTTCTCTTTTGTTCTCTTACCTCAGAAGAAGTGGTGAGACTTATTTTATTATGAACTAAACAAATAAACAATGATCTCTATGAGGTTACTGCGCCTGGCCAACATGTAGTCCTGCATGTTCGGCCACCTTAAACCTTTTCGGTTTCTGTAAGAATTAAAGTTGCTCAGGGG
Organism: Liparis tanakae; assembly: GCA_036178185.1. Classification (NCBI taxonomy): domain Eukaryota; kingdom Metazoa; phylum Chordata; class Actinopteri; order Perciformes; family Liparidae; genus Liparis; species Liparis tanakae. The sequence continues at coordinate 5,554,590 of CM070092.1, forward strand.
AACTTTGAACTAGTTAGTAAACATCCTATTTCTAACACTGATGCCTCGAGATGATCTAAATTGGACCATCAGTGAGAAGATTATATATTTCTATCATTATTCTTAATGCTTGGCCAACGGATCAGATCCTGCATGTCCACCAGAACCTCCAGATGTTCTCCAGATCGCTTTGCTGCCCCCTTTGGAAGAGGAGAGGTCCGCGGCCGGCAGCAGGGTCTCCTCAATATATTCTCCAAGATGTCAAACTGTTCAGCGATTATTTACTCTCGCAAAGATCATTTCTAAACAGCAGATACTAAATATGTGCATGATTTAAAACATGCAGACCGCCGAAACACAGCTGGCAACATAGCTTGAGGAATGACCAAGCTGGGTTTTAGTGGCGAAAATAGGGATTTATTTACTTCAATTCTAATCTCCAGCTATGGCGTTATGTCATTGCAAAAATAGAAAGAAATTAAAAAATCATTGAGCAACATTCATTCATTCACATAAGTGCACCTGCATGATGATTCATAGAGACAAAGCTATTCATTTGTTTGATCCAAATGCCCCGGTGAGGACACTATTGTGTGTCTCAAGACTGCATATTAGAAGTTGGTGTTACACCTCAGCTCAAACAACCTGGGCCCTGCTTCCCGCTCCCTGGACCACAGCCTCAACCACAAAGCTACATTTTCCACCACCCTGTAAACCATCTGCTGTGTTGTGGTCAGACCCAACTGGACAAACATTCAAACATGCCGTCCGCTTGAGCTCTATGAATTTCCGCTTCCTGGAACGATCAAACGGCAACACATCCTCGTCTCAGCCGAAGCTCACGCGCAACATGTGGAGGGAAAAAAAACAAGGTGCACCGGAGTCCATACATCCTCTGTCAAGTTTTCTATCCCCACGTTCAATCACTGTGCTTTCCTATGAATGTGGTTGGCAGCCACGAGAGCCTTACGAACACCCGGCTCTGTCAAAAAGATGTTCCTTTCACAAGCCCGTCTTTGTGGGGCTTTGCCCGGCAACAGGGCTGCGAGGCGGAATCACCCAGAGAGAAAACTCTGAGGGCAGATCCCACTCATTCTTCACCTCGCCAGCACACCACCGAGCCTCATAGAGAGAGTGGCAGCAGATATGTGCTCGGCGTGAATGTGTGAAGGTAGGATTTTGCAACCATTAATGACAAAATATGTGTGTGTTTCTACAGTGTATGCTGGGGGATTGCTCTGCATAACAAGCACGCGTGTGTGTATGTGTGTTTCTACGTGTGCATACGCTGTGGTAGACATGTAGGAGATGTGAGAAGGTAGAGGTGCAGATGAAGGACGTGTGGGAGAGGGGGGAGAGGGGGGAGAGGGGGGGGAGCGACAGTGTGTGAGAGAGAAAGTTGGCGGAGGGCTTTATAATGGGGCACAGCAGACGCCGGGCCCTGGCCCTAATTGATCTCTGGGTAATGCAGAGGGCCCAGCCTCGGGGGCCACTGGAGGGGTCATTAGGATGCAAATATACCAGCGTGTTCCTCCTGCACACATTAGACAGACACACTGACAAAGGAGGGAGCTGGAGGACGGAGAGGGACAGGGGAGGCAGAGAAACGGGGGTCTGCCTCTTTCTGTCATTCACCTTCTGATCTTGCTTTTTGTTCCCCGTGTCGTGTTTAACCCGCTGTATGATGGAATATCAGCTTTCCTGTTGTTGTTTCTTACCCGGACCAGATCTCACTTGCAAGATAGATTCCTGCTCTCGATATTTGGCAGGTGGGGTCCAAGAATTTAGTACCGGTAGATATTATAATATCATATATAAATATACTCCCGTGGTCAGGTTGTATTTAGACTTTGCCATTTTTTGAGATGTCGGATCAAAGTATTTATTTGCGTAGGCTCCTTGCCCTAAAATGAATTGTCTGCCAGAAAAAATGATTTGGAGTATCAAAATCTCAAGTATTGCTCTTTTATCGGTGTTCAGAGATTCTGCGTGCCAGACTTGGGATGGTGTAGTTATTTGGCTAATATTGGGATAGAAATGAAAAGGTATAGCAGTGTGATGGTTAATTATTATCTAATCTATATATTAAAATATTCAGAAATTTCCAACCTAACCAAATCCTTTTTTAACAAAGAAATTCACGATGGCCTGTAATACAATTATTAAGTGGGTAACCTGATTCTCTCAAAATAGATATTCAAAACTTTAGAATCTAATGTCAAACATTGGGTTGGAGATGGACGATTGCAATTTCCATGTATTGTGTTTAAACTCCAAAGCCAATCATGACCTTCCACTCAAACAAACCTGGACCTCTGCCCTTTTTTCAGGACGCATGCTGGGGATACAAATGCCGGTGCCCCGCCTCTTGTACACATGTCTCTCATTATTTGTCTTTTTCATGTCTCCATTTTTTTTTTTTAAGACAAAAGCTGAGGATATCCGTGGCAGGGGTTGGCGGCTAGAGGCCAGCAAGAGTGCGGATCGTTTTTTCATTCTCCCTTAATTGACGTGAACAGTTCCTTTGACCCTAATTAGCGCTCTGTAATCTCTCATTTGCATATCACAAAAGCAACAGCATTTGCATATTTGTAAACGAGATGGGCCCTGCATCTGCATGCATTCCCTTGTTTCCTTCCCTTTATTCTTCGCCCCTCGCCTTTCTCTCCGTCTCTCTCATCATCCCTCTCTCCTTCCCATATGGGTACAATGCCAGAAAGTGGCAGCCGCAACAGGGTAACATGCAGACAGGGACAAGAGGCAGGCACCGGTAGTTTGGCACACGCCTTGGCACGGCCTCTGACAAGGATGAATTGAGGCACAAAAAAAAGGAAGAGGAAGCACGTTTGAAAGAGTTCATGGCTGCAGGGAAGTTAGGGGGAAAATGAGAGAAAACGGCAAGATGAGGACATAAAGGATAAAGATTATTGAATTTTAGGCAGAGTGAGGATGGAGGGAATAAAGAAATAAAGGCACAAGAAAAGCTGTGGCCACCTCAGTGTGTAGCCTCTGCCCATCAGTACCTTCACCTTGTTGCCTTCTCTTAACATCTTCGTCTAACGTATAGTGAACATCAGTTCTCCTGGAACATCTTCTCATCTGTTATTCCTATACTCCTCTTCCTCGCTGTGATTTCCCTCTCTCAAATAAGCAGGGAAGGCAACAAGACAAATAAATAAGCTAAAAAAGGATGTGAAGTATTCACGCTATCTTTGTTGTCATCGCCTTCTTTTCCTCTCATTCTCCTTAAAAAAAAAGAAAAAGAAACGCTCTATTAACAGGAGTCTTCTCGCGTAGCTGTTTGCTTCGCAATGCTCATTATTGGTAATCACTACCACTTAGTGCCAGTTGTTGAAAGTCGCTATTGACGGCGTGGAAAAACGACCACATCAAATTGGCCACTTGTCTTTTGCGCTTTCCTTTTTTTGAATTTCTATGATGAATTCATTGCGTTGTGCAATGTGTTACAAGGTCATTGCATTCATGAAAAGTGTCCGCATCCCAAGGTGAGATCAAGGGAGTTAACCGTTGCCGGGTGTCCCTTCTGCTGGCATCCTTCACTGTCCTCCAGCAGCACCATCTTGATTTCAACATCACTTTGCTTTTGGGCCCGAATAGAAGCTGCCATCGGTCTGCCTTCAGGTACACGGACATCTCTTTCTCTGTCTCCCTGCGACCGCTCTCCTCCTCCCCTTGTCAGTCCTGACCCGACCGACGCAGAGCTCTATTACTATGGTAATGGGGGCTAATTGAATGGCCGAGGTGTAATGGAGAAGACAACACAGCCTACATTATGATAAGGAGCCTAGACAATAGCCCCACGTCCAGGGTCGCCACTCGCCACTAAGGTGGAGCTTAAAGGGGGGATATATGTCCTCCTTGCCCTTCCTCCCCCTCCCCCCCTATCCCCATCATCTTTCCTGTCTTTCCTTCTTCTTCTTCCCCGTCGTCTTGTTACCCCTAAGGATCCGGAGGGGGCGAGGCTTTGGATCTCAACCCGAGTGCTTATCATTCAGGATTGTCATGGAGTTATTTCGCAAGGTCAAGGTGTGGCCACGAATGTAGTGTGTGTGTGTGGGTCGATACCACAGCGCTGGAGGAAGGAGTTTCCGCGGTGTTTCCGCGGTGTCTATTGGTGGGCGGGGAGGTGGAGATCGGCTCACGCAGGTATGATGAAAAATGTAATGGGGACGAATCGTTGTTTTCCATCCCATCCATCGTCGCCTCGAGGCCGGGGCGCCAGGGAAGTGAGCGGGCATTCATTTGCGCTCATTCTACGGGTCCTCTAATGTATTCAACTGGGAAAGGTACTCTGTCAAAGGGGGAAGCGAGAGGGTCCGCTCGTGTTTCCTTCTTTGCATACGTGAGATCATTTCCTGATTGCAGTGTTTTGGGACAATGTAGTTGTAAACGCTGCGCTTTCCCCATTTTGACGCTTTAAATATTCAAACGGAGTGCAAACACCAGACACGCCATAAATGAATGCATTGAAACAAAGCAACCGCATATTGCACAGGGGGGGAATAAAAGAAGCGTAAGACGCTGCAGCCAACCTTCAGTTTTGAAACAGGTATGATTTAGCAAGCAATTAGATCGCCATTTAAATTGCAATTTCGAGGTTTGCGGTATTCTTTCGGGGTGAGTGCTGATTAATGCTAATTTAGGTTCTTAAACAGCCTCCATTATGGTCCGCTCTGGCAAAAGGGCAACAATATGGGGTTTCATCCAACAAGGAGAGGTGTTTCTGTGAGGTGGACCCAAATTCACGTCAGCGAATAACTTTAAAGAGAGAACGTAGAAGGGTTGAAAGTGCTGCTCTCTTTGATTTTGTTTATGTTCTGGAAATTGCGTCGCCTCTGCAATTAGCCCAGTGCAGGGAGTACGTCTGTGTGTTTGTGTACTTAAAGAGATAAAAGAATATGGTGAGCAATCAGAGAAGAGGCTGTTTTAAGTGTTGTGAGTGTTACACACCGCCGCTACCCGGCGGATACTTTACTGTTCGCCATGCCGCAATTGTGTGTGTGTGTGTGTGTGTCATGGCAATATGTGTACTGCAGCGGGAACTATCACAGAGGTGTAATAGTTCAGCTCCATACCTTCCTTTTTTTTTCATCCTGTCTCACTATCATGTCATTCCAGATCCTGCTTCCCATCTCGTTAGTCCAACTCCCTTCAGCTGCCTCTGATCACCTCGTTAGTCCCTCATTACCTTCACCTGGTCTTCACGCCCTTCTCACCTGCAGCCCATCCCCTCGTTAGTCCCTCACTATTTAGCTCCCTCACTTCCACTTGTCCTCTGCCAGATTGTTTTGTGGTCTTCTTGAAGCTCTCCAGAGTTACCAAGTGTGTTTATCTGTACCCGTCTGTTTTGTTCCTGCCGGAACTTTGAGTAAAGTGAATTACTTTCCAGTTCTTTCTCCTGAGACGTGCATTTGGGTCCACCCTAAATCTCCCGTGACAAAAGGTGTTTTTTTTAAACACATCGCAACCGAGCAAGACGCAGTCACACAACTTTACGGGCGCTTCGTTGAGGTCTAAGTGAGCGCTGGAGTCGGAAGACGATGCGGTCCGATCAAACCCGGTTCTAGTCACGCGGATCAGGACACGGAAGCGATCCGTTTTCTTCGCTGACTCGGTTCCTTCTCGAGTTAATTGAACAGGTTGTTCAGCAGCAGAACCAGCCTGGCGGGTCGTGCTCTTGGTTGGCGTGTCACCGACATTGGAATTTCAGAGGTCACCAGCATTCTTCAGTTCTGGGTTTTTCTTCCTTTGTGCCCTGATGAACTGCCGACACTCGTGTTTGACACAATTGTCATTTTTGTTTCGCAAAAAAAAATTAATTAATTGACGTATTACTCAAAGTAAGTGGTCCTCAAATCACTCTGAGTCGTACACTTCAACCATGTTTCCACATAGTTAATTACAGTGACATTTAATTGTAAAAGTGGAGTAAATAGTAATAGGAGCACATTATTGGGCTGTATACCTTTTTCTTTCAACCCCAACCGACTGCATTACTGCTTGAATCTACTACTGTTTACTCTAAGTCCTCTTTCTTTGACCAACTCCTCATCTCCCCCACCCCCCAAATGCCCTCTGCCAGTCCGCCTCTCACCTTTAGCCACCCCTCCGCACTTTGTTGATGTGAAACTCCCCGACCTGAGAGACCCAGCCGCCATGCATAAAACATTTCCCGCGGTGCGTGCGCTGCTACTCACGGCTAACCACGTTTTTCCTTTAGCATTTATACAAAGTGCGATACCTTCTTTGACTTTTCAAAAACCCCACAGAAAGAACTTTCAGAAGTTGGGCTGTGCTTTGGCTTTTAGAGCCTCGGAAGTCTCCAAGGTGAGCCACAGAAAAGGGGGAAGAAAGAGTGTGAAATGATGGCAGTCAGCGAGGTGGACAGAGGGTGGTTTCTTTAAAAAAAAAAAAAAAAAAACAGACCTTCACAGACACACTGGGTCCTGGTCGAACCCCTGCTTCGTCTTGGCAGCAGGGTCAAGCGGGCTGCACTTCCCAATATCAGCACTACCCCAGTGAGCAGAGCATCAGTGAGGAAAAATACAGAATAAAAGCGTCAGAGGGAAGGCAGAGAGGGAGACATGGAAGATGAGGGATGGAATAGAAGAGAGGGAGCCTGGAAGCCATTTGAAGCCGTCTCCTGTCGGAGGTCTGGGTATCCTGCACCTCTCGGCTTCACTCCCCTTCTTCATCGTGTTGTTGCTGTGTTTTCCTCCCCTGCTGAGGGCCCACTCGCGCCCCCCTGCCTCATCCCCATATTGGATCTCAGTAGGCATTTTGTGCTTTTTAAATGAATAGGCAAATGAGAAACGGGGTCCAATTGAAGCAGGGCGAGGGCGGGAAGGGGTAGAAGAGAGGGAGACGAGTAGCAGGGGAGCGGAGGCAATCGGGACTCTGGGCGGAAACACAAGCCCCCACCCTTCAGCCTAAACACTCAAACACACACGGACACATACACACATGTACACACATGTACACACAAGCACTCTAACACACATACACTCAAATGTCAGGGGTGGTTAAGAGCCTGGGGGATGGCACCTCATTTCAATACGGCCTCCCGCCGGGCGCCCCTGATGCAGCGACCGGGAGACCCCTGCACAGAGGCCCACTGATCTGTGATAAAAGCTGCCCCTGCATCCTCATCATCCTCTTCCAACTTCAGAATCCAATTTCAAGTCCTCCAAATTGCTTATCGGCCTTTTTTCTTTCGGTACACTGCACCATCCTGCACAAGGAGGACACATTTGTTTGAGGTCATATTCTGTCTGAGATGTTCTTCTTTGAATGAACCTGAAAAGGATAACTCCGGTTTATTAGCTCTATTCTTTAGTGCGGGCACTTCTTCTTGTCGGTAATAATTAAGTTGCTCCGACCAAGATAATCGCTCAGCTCTGGTAACGCTGTGACATCTTTAAAAATCTAAAAAAGTTGTCTTCATTACAATGTTAATTCTTTATATTCATTATCATGATCATCTCCTCTATGAAAGTCTCATGATGTGGTTGAAGTGGACAGAAAATAATCACAATTGCAGAGGAACCATCTTAAATTGATACATTTCTTATTTAGCTGTTAGACAGACAGGAGAAAGGAGAAAACAACCAAAAGGATTACATTTTAATTAGTTTGAGTGTTGCTGACAGAGGAAAGTTATCAGGTGATTGCAGAGAATGCAACATCCGGGATGCACCGATGACTTACATTATCTGTTAAGCTTAATATGGTACATGTGTTTTTAATTTTGGATTATGCATTATTTTATACATATTTAATTCCCTTGTTGGCTCATAAGCCACAAAATTATGCTAAAATGATGGAAAGCCGAGGAAGAAAAGATGCAGGAAATAGTGAAATGAAGACAAAGACACAGAGGTTGGAGCCGCGAGGTGAGCCAGGGCACCGCGGAGCACCCATGCCTTGGTGTTTTGGTGGAGCCGGTACAGGGGTCTCCAATAAGGCCCGCTAAAATATTAATCCTTTCCCCTCCTACAGCTGGAATGTGCCACACGCACCCGCACACGCACACACGTACACACACTTGCATCAACACACACAGTTGCTCCCAGCGGCTCCCGCACCAAGCCTGCAGAGGGCCCTGAAATATTAATGCGCAAAGTAAATTAAAGCTGCAACAAAAAGAGATAGGGTTTTCTCCGTCTCTTCCTGTATATCAGACTGTCTATTCTTTATGACTGGGTGAGGGGGTGGCACTCGGTGCGAGGGAGGAGGATAGAGTGGGTGGATGAATAGAGGAGGGGAGGAGGTGAAGAAGGTGGGTGGCAGATAAAGAGAGTGCCACATGTCTAATGACTTAGTGGGAGAGAAGTGAGCGCCGGCGCAGCGTCGGGCCGCGGTGACGAGCCGGACGGCCGTGCCGCTGACAGAGCGAGACGGAATCAGGGGAGATGTATTAGCGAGACACGCGAGAGGAGAGGAGTGAAGTAGGAAAACACTTAAAAGGGAAACGAGACAAAGAAGTTGAGGGAGAAGTCCAAAAAAAGGGTGCGATTCGGATCGGTATTATTTTGAAAAGGTTCTGGGGTCATGTATGCTGGAGTTGAGAAACAGAATGAGCAGACGATGGCTTGTTTGCATGTATATGCACACCTCATTTTTGCCCTCCTGTCTGTAATAGAGCTGAGATGGGCGAGAAGGTGGCAAAGACCTTGCCCCCCCGCCCCACACACACACACACACACACACACACACACACACACACACACACACACACACACACACACACACACACACACACACACACACTGGCCCCTGACCCCTTCGACTTTGACTTGAAGCTCAGCACACTCAAACTGTAAATGTGAGAAAATATCTTCACACACACACACACACACACACAAACACAGACACACACACACACACACACATGCAAACAGACACACAGACCCCCCCCCCCCCCCCCACACACACACACACACACACATATACACAATAACAGAGAATCTACAAGGCTGGTCACTAAAGGCAATTTCTCTGAAAACACACTCATTTTCTTTCTCTCTCAAACAAACACAAACACACACGCGCACGCCTACACACACACACATAGAGCAGCATGGCAGTTATTTATGTACATTTCCATATTTGCTTGCTTGTACAATATCAGCTAATCAAATATTACAAAAACTTACCAATTTTCCAACATGTTCACACAGAACGAAAGCTTCAAATTGCCACCTGATCAAACACTTGCATATAGACATTGATACAATCCATAAATCTTCCTCTGCCTCGTTCTCTTTCTCTTTTAAGCACGCACACACACATACACACACACACACACACACACACACACACATACAGAGAGAGC